>MJUU01011661.1:5148-16893 GCA_002080025.1 Modiolus philippinarum
CCGTGAAACTGTTAATGATATCAGGTGCTCCGGAAGGGTAATTCATATACCACTGTAAAGAACCTTGTAGTTAACGAGAATACAGTACAATTTCATTAAATTCTACCTGTATTTGTATTCAGAATTTTAAGAGAGGAACATCATCTCATTTTGAAATGCGACTTGCCACAGATCTTGGAGAACTGCAAACCATACAAGTCTGGCATGATAATATAGATGGTAAAACAGCATGGCATCTACGAAAAGTAACAATAATTAAACCGGACACTGAGGAAAGGTATATAACAATATATGATACATCAACATTCTTTGTGCCATGGGCCTATTTTGGGCCTATTATGTTTTACTACGTTGAGTGCCAAGGGCCTATTTTAGGCCTATGTTTGTCTTGGATGTTGTCATAGAGTCTCCGCACTGTGACGTAACGTCATTGTGTTGCAAGCCTGAAAGAAAAAAGGCGCCAACGTCGACTAATTCTGGCGGGAATTAAATAAATGTCTGTTTTTCAATTTAATTGTTGCTAGAGTGTCTCATTTCAATTTATTTAGGATTATATATTTTTGAACATTCTTTCAATTAATTTTATTTCAGGAATATTCGTGAATGTTATTCAGCTTTCGCTTTAAAATTCATTGCATCATTAGATCGTCTCCGAAATACACGTTAATTCTTCATACACTGTCCTATCTAAGCAAAAACCATAAACTATCAATTTAATTGGTTCATTTGCATTGTATTATTTAAAAAAAAAAATAAAAATAAAAATAAAAAACAGCAATTTCTTGTCGTTTTAGACTGACAAGATTTGTTGTATATGAACTTTCGCTGAAATAAGAGTAGTACCGGCGTATAACAAAATATCAGTAGACCATATCCGAGTTCTGGTATTTAGATTCACCAGTTGTTGTTTGTCCGCCCTGTGTCACAAACATATTAATGTCCGCACCATGTGACCAAGAATGCACTTCAAAAACATAATTTCGTCACGTTTTAGGCTCTATGACATCACGTTTTCTATACCGTGATGTGTTGAAAAGTGATCAACTATTTTTGGACGACTTCATGTATCCAATGCTTATTTCGGCAACTATTTGTTTTCTAGAGGTGAACACATTACTTTCAGGTATAAATGAGGGAAATTAAGAAAATTCGGGTCCCTTAATTGGCCATTTTAAAGTTAGGGAAATCCCGATAGCCATTTCGAAAGGTGGGGAAAATGGTAAAAATTAAATGTATTATGATACGCGAAGCTTCTTGCAGTCAGGATTTAGTGGTGAAATTTATATTTTTCCTATATATATATTGGACAAAGAACTATCATTCGTATATACACTCTGTATTTTGAATAATCAACTTGTTGCGAAATAAATATGTTCGGGACACAGCATTTTTTTTTTTATTTCATTATTCTAAAAAAGCAAATTGTGTTTGACATTTCATCTCGTCTCTCTCGCCAATGAGGATGAACACGAAACCTTCAAAGAATTTACAGTATGAAACTACAGCATAATGCGAATAAAATATCATGGAGATTCAACTGGGGCTTCTAGAGCATTTTCCTTTTTACAGTTGTAGGTGTATAGCTCCGTGTCCAATTCTATGTCTAATGTAAAATAACATGCTGATAAAACATTTCAATGGAGGTTTGTTGACATAATTAGAGCAACCTTTCAGTAATTTTTGGATGGTTACGTATTTTTTCATGTGCAGAAAATATACCTATCTTTTTACAGGGACCGTTCTTTCACCAATAAAACATAGCTGTCGGGATATTGTATAAAACTATCCATACAATCGTAATTAACTGCATTAAAATGGAATATTTATGCGCGTGTTGAATTTAAAAAAAATCGAGTTTCGATCAGCTCGGCGGCTTTCATGTAATTTTCAGGGTTTATGACCCCTCTTCCTTAAATTCTTTATCCGCTCCTGCTTTTTTTTATCCGTTGTGACAAATTTTTTTTATACATTTTTTTTTCAAACTGTACAACCGTGTTAAATTATTCCGATCATCGGCCGACTGATCCGATGGTTACCTACAGGAACAAATGACTCGACAAATGGCAAACAAGGTAATAACTTATAATTTGCACTAAATTTTGTCAATATGGCTTACATTTTTTGCAATAATCTGATAAAATAATATAAGTTTTTCATTTCAATACTGGACATTACACATTTGGGTGGAATTTCTGAGATAGTAAAAATGGTCGGAAAATGTTTATAATGGGTCGGATAATATTAATGTTTTTTTGTAACTAAAGCTTTCCATCATCGTCGGTTCAATTTTAAATATTCTAGTAATAGTTATCACACAAGGACGCAAAGTGTCTGTATAAAACTCACCCCGACGGGCGGAGGCTGGAGGGGTGTTAAACAGACACACCAAGTCTGAGTGTGATAACTATTTTACATCCCAGCTAATATATTAAACGAAGAAAAGCCGATATACATTCTTAAAAAAAATCCATGTTTATAATGTCATGATATAAATACCCTATACGTTAATCTTATGTGCCCCACAACGATTCTTTATAAAGATTTTTAACACGGTAACTCCAGCGAGTTCGTGGTGTAATAGGTAAGGCAGAAATCTAGTAAAGGACACGATCCTGGTTCGAATCCCACTATGGGCAATGGTATTTTTCAAGGTTTTCAAATCTTTATATGGAAAGTAAAATTTAAAATTTTACTGAGTCCAAAAACTAAACAGTTCTAAAAGTCTGACCTCGACAAAAGTAAAAAAAAGGGGGAAAAATATCCTTTGTTCTAACTGGGGTAAGATTGCTGGGATGTAACTGCCGATTACCTGTAATTTTCCCTTTCTTTGATTTTAAAACAAACTTCACGTTCTTCACCGTTCATTGAAGATCCGCCTTATGGTGGCTTTGAGTTGTTATTACTCCCTTTTGGGTCGTTGTCTCTTTGACACATTCCCCGCTTCCCTTCTTTTTTCTATTCATTGCATAGTGTAAATCAAAAATGTAATTATTTGAATCTGCCTATTATCTATTTTAACAAACACACCAGACCAACACGCTTTGGTTTAGACTTGCGTTTCAATTCTGTACAAGAACATGCTTATACAGTGCTACATTTTCATGTTTTTTTTTTCAAGAATAGGTATTCCAGCGCTAGCAAGGATATGTATCAATGCGTCTATGGTGCTAGTAACGAAGCAGCACATCCCTGTTATTTTGAATTGCATTTTATTAATTCAACGGATGACAAAATTATAAAATTAGATCATCACTTTTTTACCTCTTTGATTCGTCTGAAACACGCCGTATTATAGGGTTTGTTTCACTCATTTCACAATTGCCGTGATTTTGGATTTATGATTTTAGAAGTCCCCCTTTCCTCGTTCTTGCTTTGGTATTTTGCCGATGTACCATTGAACTACAAAAAAGTAAATATCATGTCTAAACGGAAGTCCAAACTCTTTTCGATCATAAAAGAATCGTAAAAAAGAGGATTGCATGTTACGTTTCAATCATGTAACAGTACCTTGTGTATCTTTCACACGTCTTTTTGACTGACTTGACCCCTTAGAAAATAATAACGTTTGTTGAAATCAATAAATATATAAGGGAAGTTAGTTGCGTGCGATAAAATCTAAATATTTATTCATAAATCATTACGAAAGCTCCCGCTTTGTTTTTCGTTTGCCGATGTACTCCCCCTATACATTTTTTGTAGATCTATAACCACTATACGGAATCTTCTGACACTATTCGCAAGCACCTCACCTAGCACTAGCATAAGGTTCTGTGACGTAATTCTATTGTTAACGTCACTGTACGTCTACGAAGGGTAAGAAAAACAACCTTGGCAAAGAACGTATTTTATTCGAATTTTGCCGTGGCAGCGAAAAAGTTAAAGTGGTTATTTAATTCACACCTTTTTGTTCTATAAGCGCTAAATTTGAAGAAGCGAGAAATGCATAATAAACAGGTGGTCAGATAACTGAATA
This sequence comes from Modiolus philippinarum, assembly GCA_002080025.1. NCBI lineage: Eukaryota > Metazoa > Mollusca > Bivalvia > Mytilida > Modiolidae > Modiolus > Modiolus philippinarum. The sequence continues at coordinate 9,122 of MJUU01011661.1, forward strand.
CTGAAGTTACTGTGAATTTATTTTCTGCATATGCGCATTTCGACAACTTATGTCTCTTCAGTGCAGATAAAATCTAAAATTTTGGAAGACCATTAACTCAAAGATGTTCAAAAATTGATAGAGAACAAATAACCAATATGATCTAAATGTAAAGCCAAAATCAGCTAAGGACAGAGCTTTGCATGAAGGAGATACTCCTTAGTTTCAACAAAATTTACAAAAATTTAGATATTGTAAGGTTTAAATTAATATCGGCTTTCTGGTCAGAATAATACAAAAAAAAAATAAATAAATAAATAAATGCCAATATTTGAATTTATGATAGTGTATTATCTCAAGAGCAAGTACACCATAACTGAAATATTTAGAGAGCAATATTGTTGCATTACAATTTGAAGAATTTCATTTCCGTTAAACAGAAGCAAAGTCTTTTGGATTAATGTCAATATTACTACAATGCAAGATTCAAATTGAAGGACTAGTTGATATATTAAATTCGTTCGAACTTCGATGGCTCGAACATCCAAAGGACCGATGAAAACAGTTCGAGCCAAAGGGGCGTTCGAGTTTTCGAGGTCGGACTTTGTTTCAATTTGAACCAAGGGACCACAAAAAAGGTTCGAGTCATGCAAGGTGTTCAAGTTATTGCAGTTCGAGCCATCGAAGTTCTATGTATTTGCAAAATGTGCAAGTTAACGATATCGTAATTACTTCAAATGATTTTTGTTTTATTTTTAGATATACATTTCTTTGTGGCAAATGGTTGTCACTAAATAGTGAGGACGGACAAACATGGCGAAGTATAGATGTTCTTGATGACAATGTCATACAAACTGATGTTCTGTTTTTCAATCTAAGCAACAGAAAGTTATTTGATGATCACTTGTGGATTTCCCTTTTCAGTAGACCACGATTTAGTAAATTTACAAGAGTTCAAAGGTTATGGTGTCTTGTGGCTTTACTTTTCCTAGCTATGATTTCATCTGCCATGTGGTACGACCAGCCTGATGATTCTAAAATACAAACTATTAACTTAGGGCCACTGAAGCTCAGTTACAAGCAATTTTATGTTGGATTTATGTCGGCAATGATTGCCTTAATACCAAGTATGATATTAGTGATAATATTCAGGAACAGGAAGTTCAAAGGGGAAGAAACGAAAGGATGTTATATTCCATGGTGGTTTGTTATTATAGCGTATATGTTGATATTTTTATGTGTTGGTTCCAGTGCAACATTTGTTTTCCTATATTCATTACAGTGGGGAGGAAGTAAATCTTTAGAGTGGATGGTTTCCTTTGTGTTATCTATCTTTCAAAGCGTTATTGTTTTAGAGCCAATAAAAGTAAGTAAATGTAAACAATAACTGTAAATGTAAAAAATTTAAGGTAGATAGACACTAATATTCATATCCATGAGATTTTGTTATAAGTCCGCACAATTGAAGAACCAAGCCTTCCCACCTGAAATCTGAAATAAAAAGTATGAGTCACCATGATTTCTTTTTTTGTAGAGTTAAGGTCAAAGTTTGTTTTATTTTAGTCATTTTTTTCACATAAATTTACATAGAATGCACAGGTAAAATATGGAAAGGCAACATCAGAAATTCTTAAACTACTTCTAATTTAGGCGACATATTTCTAAACCGAAACGTGAATTGTTTTCGTTAATCATTCTATAGTTGTGTTTAGAAAAATTTGAATTAGAAATATTGATTAATAGAAAAAATATTGGCAAATAAAGTGGAGATTTCATGTGGAAATCTGACAACGAAGATCGCGATGTGCCTTGTTTACTTTTGAAACTCCTCTTTTATTTCCGTGATTACAACTTCCTAGTTATAAAAACTGGAAAGTATTTTACCATTGTGGTTGTGTTTAGACAGTTTTATTATTATATTTTCATACATTATCGAGATATTAGCGATTTATGTTTGTGAAGTGGAAGTTTTATTGAAGTCTCGATAGCGGCGAGATTTCACGGGAATTCCTCAAGTTGCCAATCTCTGTAATTATATGTCTCTGATATGATCTATTAATTACCGGTATCTGACTCGTATTTTTTAAATGCGTGATTGTATTGCGTAGAGGAACATTGTCTACCTTAAATGCTTACAAAAGCGACACATGTTATACTGTCAATTTGCAGATTTACAACAATGTAATGAAGATGAAATAGCAAAAAATGACAGACATGCAACCGAATGATATATAAAGAAGCCCAAGAATAAATAACCAGATGCATCTTGACAGAAAGCCACACCCTAATGACAGATCTTGGCATGACAGAGATCCCATTTGATTTTAAAGAAAAAAAAAATCAAATGAAAGTATCCCAGATAAAATCGTTTTTCCAGGCCTGCATTATGACTAATGCATTCCCTTAAGGACTACCAATAGGACAGCAGAGACACTACCTAATAAGTGATAAATCACGGTCTTGATCTGAAGAATTTTCATGATATATACTTGCATTTTCTACTTATTTATTTTGTAATTTAACAAAATAACGAGATACATGAGCATGTGAGCTGCTAAAAGGGATGAATTTAAAATCTAGAATATGACATAAAGTACAAAAAACACATGGCAAAATAAAAAAGTAGAAACAATTAAAAGGTCGACCGATATATTTCGATAAATATGTCGTCGTCAAGTGGGTCGTGAAGAATGAAGTAGTAGTTAAAAAATAAAATATTGTTTTGTTGTTTGTTATTTTGTTATTTATGTGGTTTAATACTACATTCAAGCCATTACAATCGAAAAAAAAAGAGTAAAAAGTCGAGCAAGAAATACGTGATCTGACGTATTCTACTATATTATGAATGTACGTGATAAAGCAACAGCTGATTTGTTACATTCGTCGTCTGGTCTTTGTATTTTTACATTGTCTCTGGACTTTGATTTATGTATTCTATTTGGGCTTTGTTCCTTCGGTATTCTACTGCCATAATTAAAAATACTTAAAAATACTGAGGCTTCATTCCGTGTATGGCACTCGATAGATGTCGTTGGTACTGGATTTGGCTTCCTATTTCGATTTTTTTGGTAATGAGTACTTTTTTTGTGACAACTTTTGGATTATGGCTTTCCATATTATTTTATATTAATGCTGCTGATGAGAGGTAACTCCTTGAAACACGTGTACAGCATAACGAAATTTACAGTTTTTATGCAACATCGGTATTTTTTGTATTGTGTCATTAAGATGCATGAATTTGAGTTTTAGATACGTTTTCGTTTAATGGACTCCTCAATGTTTTGGTTTGATTTGCACTGATGAGAAATTAGTTGTCAAAACGTTATTATATGCAGAATAAATTAACAGTAGCTTCACTATTTTGTTATTTTAAAATGATATCAGTGAGTGTAATGAAAATTCACTTTTGCTTATATCAAAATGCAGTGACAAAAACGAAATTGCTAAAGTCTAATATCATTTCTAAAAATACATTTATAGGCAATTTTACTCGCCATTGTGATAGCCTGCATGTTTAAGAAGGTTGGTAGTAAAGAATTGTCAGACAGATATATGCCAGTACCCAGCGTTGAAAAAGCAGATGACAACAATGATCTCGGTAAGTGTTACAAGGCCAGATTTTAAAACAGTTTTTTTACTGCCGATGTCTACTGAAATATATGATGATTCTTGACCAAATCCTGCGGAAAGTTTTTGGTTTGATTTTTCTTCCGTAGTGCGACAGTGTTTTACCAGCAGACTAGGCTCCTTTAGCTAGCCGGCAGATAAGCGGCGAGCAACCCTTGACCCATATTTCAAAATTACGTATTGTCATATTCTATTCTTTCAAGATTGTGGTCATGGAATTAGTAGTCTACCTGTACTGTGTTTTATTCGTATGTTTACATACTATAGGGAAACGGGACAGATAAAGGGGAGGTTTGGGTACCCATAAACCGGTTTAACCCTACCACTGGCTTTTGCTAGTGCCGGTACCAAGTCCGGCTGTCCCGAGTTCCTATCGTTGTTTACGTTTGTCTTTTGTCTTATTTGTGTTTTTCCTGTGTAGTTTCCCTGGCAGATTGTGGCATGTAATTATAATTTTCAGCCATTGTAGGTGTTTCCTGTTGTCCCTTTTATTTAATTTGTCTACCATACTAAAATGTTGATTTCGTAGTATGCAATTAAGAATGACCGAAACACTTATTATAAAGAAGGTTTTCATTAATAACAATCACTTCGATATGCAGTTACCTATTAATGATAATGCAAAGTTTGTGCAAAACAAACAAAGAATGAACAACTACTTTTATGTGCTTTAAGAGCCATTCTCGGTAAGCATCAAAATCACTTGGAAAGGTGGAGTCTCAGATTTTCATGAAATTTTGTATACAAGGTTCAAATGTAATCCTGACAACAAAATAAATTTTGTTTTTGCATTTTGAGCAGTGGTTGCTATGGTAACCAGTCATGCCCAAATATGGCTTCAAAAATGCGTCAAAATGGCCAAAATGATTGAAATCTAAGTAAGCTCTAAAAGAGAAAACGAATTAACCGGGGTATTATTACCATATCAGTGATAAGATAATGGGTCAATGTAACCTTTGAAACAAAAAGCAATGAAATGACTTAAGTCTAAATTTGGTTACCATGGCAACAAAAATCATTAAAAACGACAATTTCCAAAACAAAATGGAAAAATGGCCAATTTTTCTCATTTTTTAGTGTTAATACAAAAAATTGTGTCTATAGAAATTGATTAAACTTACTGAGCTTCCAGTTTAGTATATTATCTTTAAAATATCAAAAAATCAAAATGGTGATATTCCGATTTTAAAAAATAAATAATTTAGAAATTTGCTGAGATAGTGATTTTTTTTCTGTCCGAAAACCCCAAAATAACCATTCTTACTTGTATTTCAGTCCCTCTCAGCAGATAGTATTGATATTGAGTTTATTGGTCCATTTAAAATTGAGAATGCTTAGCATATGCTAAATGACCTTGACATTCTATCTCAAGGTCACGCAACTCAAATTTCCAAGGTCAAATTTGTGTCAAAAACTGCTCGAAATCGGTATTTCGACTTGTATATCAGCCCATCCTCGGCAGATTGTAATGATGTAAGGTATCTGTTTATTTTAAGAGGAACATGCTTTTTATATTTTGGTTTATGCTATATGACCTTGATATTCAATCTCAAGGTCACGAAACTCAAATTTTCAAGGTCAAATTTGTGTCAAAATCCGCTCGAAATCTGTAATTCGACTTGTATCTCAGCCCATCTTCGGTAGATTGTAATGATGTTTGGTATCTGTTTATTTTAAGAGGAACATGCTTTTTATATTTTGGTATATGCTATATGACCTTGATATTCCATCTCAAGGTCACGGACCTCAAATTTTCAAGGTCAAATTTGTGTCAAAATCCGCTCGAAATCTGTAATTTGACTTGTATCTCGGCCCATCTTCGGTATATTGTAATGATGTTGGATATCTGTTTATTTGAAGAGGAACATGATTTTTATATTTTCGTGTATGCTGTATGCTTGATATTCCATCTCAAGGTCTCGTAATTTTTGTCAAAAACCGCTCAAAATCTGTATTTCAACTTGTATTTCAGTCCATCTTCAGTACATTAAAATGATGTTGGGTATTTGTTTAAGATGAGCATGCATTTTTTATCTTGGTATATGCTAATTGACCTTGACATGGCATTCCAAGGCCATGAAACTCGAAGTTTCAAGGTTTTGGCCACAAATATTCTGATTTCATACTATATATTTACTCGGGAACGATATTGAATATGCCAGGAATAACCTTCTGATGACATTAAGTAAGCAGTCAACAAAATACGGATGTTTGACCTTGAACTCTGAAGGTCAAAAGATAATCACCGAGGCTATTGTTTATCCATAAGATCAAATATTGCTACAAGATTAATATTCTTGTTTTATGTTTTTTTTTTTCGTTTGGCACATGTACATACTTTAAATATACTCTAGTGTATAAGAACACTGGCATTGTTCTGACCAGCATATGTTGTTTATAGCCTTACTGTAAGATCAAAAGCAGAATCGAATGCTTCAAAAGCTGCCATTAGCTCAACCCAATTCCAAAAGTGACCTTAACAGAAACTTTAACCTTAGCTGTAAAATTATGTAAAGGTGACACAATTCTGGAATTATATTGGCTACAATACCCCCCCCCCCCCTTTTCCCAAGATCTGTCAAGATCTGTCAACTAAAAAAAATAATTCCTATATGAGCTTTAGTTGCTGAATTATTGATTTTGACAAAAATAAACGAAAGATATTTTTGAAAATTGGAGCAAATTATGTAAAGATGACCTAGAATCAGGAGACTGACATTTTGTGCCAATCCATATGGTTTAATCTAAATCTCAAGATAAATAAAAAACCTATTTTTTATGAAGATTGGTGTCGTTCAGGGGTATTTTTTATCAATGATTTAGTTACAGAAAACAGTTTTCTTGGTTTTGAAGACTTCAAACGACTGCATAATGTAAATGCTAATTTTGTACAGTTTTATGGGGTAATTCATATGATACCAAATTTGTGGAAACAAAAACTTCAAAATGTCCCAAAACTTTTAAATATTACTTCGAGTAACCTAGACTGTGTAAAAAGTCATAAAGAAATAATAAGTCAACTAATTACTTTTATAACACTTTCCTTGATATATATACAGAAACACCTACAACTAAACAAAATAAATGGAGTGAAAAAGTTAATGAGGACATAGGTTCCTTTGAACAGATTTATTTGACACCTTCCCAGTGTACAAGAAACAACAAATTAATTGTATTTCAATACAAAATTATAAATAATATTATAAGTACTAATTCTTATTTATACAAGTGTAAACTAAAAGAAACTGATCTTTGTAGTTTTTGCAACGAAACCAAGGAGACTGTTGTTCATCTTTTTTGGGAATGTTCAATAGTTAAAACTCTGTGGTTGCAGCTTGCTGATTCACTTTCTATTTCATGTAATATTCATCTACCCCTTACATTAATAACGTTATGTTTGGGACAGACATTCTTCAGAACTCTCAGAATTTATTTTTTATTGTTATTAAATAATATATATATAATTGTAAAATTATAGGTCATATAATATAGGTCAAATACCAACTTTGATTGGAGCTAAAAAGAAACTTCAAAATGTTTATGAAATTGAGAAATTGTCTGCTACATATTATAAATCTCCTGCAGTTAAAGCAAAATTGAAAATAAGTGGTCTGTTTTTAAGAGGTATCTGTATGATTGAAGAGGAGATATTACCCCATGATTTAATATGGAAAATAGTAGTTTTTTTTTTGTTTTTTGTTTTTTGTTTTTTTTGTTTTTTTTGGTTTTTTTTTGTGCACTTCACAAATGGACAGTGACTTAAGGTGCACAAAGTGTATTCTTGTAAAATGTTCTGGTTGTATTATCTACAGTGTTAAATTGTTATATTTATTCTCTTCTGAATAGTTATATTTTTAAATTAAAAGTCAGACCACCATATATGTATGGTATTATAACATTTACTATATTAATAAATAAGATACTGTGTCTGAATAACTATCCTCATTATATATCTTAACATGTTTTGATAATTAAACTTTATTATAAATGTTTTTTTTTCTGCATGTATTGGGAAAGAGAAGTAAACTACTTGTAAATATAGACCTTATAATTGAAATTTGTCGAAATTATCAATATATAAAAAGTGAATATTTAAAAATAAAAAATTACAAAAAAAAAAATAAACGAATATGTGGGTCCATACTTATGAACTAGTCTAATATAAA
>MJUU01011663.1:0-10439 GCA_002080025.1 Modiolus philippinarum
AAAATCTCCAATATCATCCACCCCCGTGCGGGTCCCGGGACAGAATAGACCCGCATTACAAACATTTGCTACAACTTAGGTTCTCTTGGCTTTACTTCTACACAACGAGAATGGGAAAAAATCTATTGCAAGTAATGATAACAGGTTTTTAAATTACTTAATGTAATACTTGAGTTAAATGCAGCGTAAACAGGACTAGTTTGTAAAGAAGTTGGGCGATTTTGACCGGGGGATGATTTTGACGGGCGATTTTAAGGGGGCGATTTTAAGGGGGCGATTTTTTCTTAGCTGGCAGCCGCTCCCTACTGTTTAGATATGGACCCAATGATAACATTGAAATGATTGGACACATGCAACCGCATTGATAAAAAGTTGTCAATCAGCCCATGGAAGTATTATAATACTGCAGCCATAACTATTATCTGATGATATAAATTAAAGTCAACATGAGCCAATTCGCAGCTAAATGTGGAATTTCATTCATTTTCTTTCTGCGCCAGAGAAGATATTTATATTGCTAATTAAAAAATACTTAAGAAAACAGTCAGAGAAAGGAAAGTGAGAGGCCCATGATTACCGGAAATACCTTAAAAGGAACAGTCTCGCCAAATCTCACCAGTGCACGAAAGCACTCATGAATTTGGGCAATACCCGCCTTTATCGGAAGATAAAAGCGGGGTACCAGTCTACATTTTTTCTTGAGCGAAACTGCTGAAATTAATAAAATCCCCCAAAAACGAAAGTTTATTGTATAATAGCAAACCACAAGTTAACTATAAATCGTTTCTTAAATTTGCTCTGATTGATAGGTATAGGTCCACTGCGTCGTCTGCGTTTTGTGGCAACCCTCTGTTCAGTTCCTCAGTATATATCATAAATAATTCAAACATATCATCATCACATGGCTTATCTCTACGGAAAGTGCATTCCTGTCTACATGCATCAATCTCAATAGGAAGTACTGGATTAAGGTAACTTCTTGTATTGTAGAGATTTGGAAGACTATACATGATAATTGGACGCCCACTTGGACAATTCTGATTTTTCGTTGGACGTATGTTATGTGAATTCCATTCCAGAACCATTTGATCCATGTCCCTCTAAAATTGAATAAACAACAATGTAGTTTAAAATAAAACAAATTTAATTAATTCTAAGTTTACCATGAATATCCTTTCAAGCGTGAAACCGGTTGGTGATTTTTAGAATTAATTTTTAATCCCCTTAATTTGCAAGGAACTCAATAAGCCATTTTGGCCCGAGACCATAGTTATTTTATCAAAATTGTTAATGCATTTTCAATATAGCGTTTTGTCAGTTCAAAAAAATCGCACCTTTTCTTTTTAAATGAAATTTTGATCGCATAAAATTCATTAGCTGACAAAACTTTTACAAAAAAAAAATCGGAAATTTTTGCCGTTTTAAAATTTTCAAAAAATAATTTAAAACTTTCTCCTATAGGGTAAGGGGTCAAATATGCAGTGCTTAAAAACTGAAAAAAATTCCCCTTTTTGCACTGAGCCGAATCACCACTAAATCAATGAGTTTCAAGAAAATTCAAATTTTATAAATTTCTACAATGTTTTATCTCTCATTTCATTCCAAGATTTAGTCATTAAAATTAACATTGCTATGAGTTTAGTGGAAATACTAGTTTTTTATAGGGACTATGTTACTGGACAACGAAAATATAAGGGCGATAACTGTGGTCTCGTACCATTTGCCAATTACTGGTTTTTAGATAAACCTTTGGTGATAAGTCAAATTTTTAAACAAAAATTACAACAAAGTTCCAGACAATAAATTTTGCTACGCCTGATGCGCTTTTCGTCTATTTACCTCTATCAAAGACTCATCAGAGGCGCTCTACCCAAAATATTGAAAAAGCCAAAAAGTATAATTATGATCATGAAGAGCATATAGAAATAAAATCAAAATTGCCGAACTGGTAAGCCAAAATATGACTAAGATTAACCTATGTCTGGGGTAGGAAAGAAACTTAGGGTTTTTGAAAATTTCGAAATTTAAACAGATAATTTCCAGCTTTGATGTAGTCGTCAACACAAAAGTGTTGAAAGGGAAGTAACTCCTGAGGGAGACATCTCTCGGGGTTTTACCTATAAACCTTCAGTAAATAAGTCAATTAAATATTGAAAACTGTCAATATTTGATTGGTTATACCAAGAACAAAATGACAGGTTATGACATAGTTAACATTTTCTAACTGTGAACACTTTTCAATATTTCTATGCCAAATTTACTTAAGGCACACAAAGGTAAAAACCCGAGGCATGTCCCCCCTCAGGAGTACCATCCCTTTGGAAAATTTAACTTATCACCAAAAAACAAAAGTAACTGGCAAATAGTCCAATCGTAACTATTCGGCCATTTCCGTTACACTTTAGAAAAGCCGAGGTGTTCCGATTGGCAAATAGTCTATTCATACACGAAACATCGCGTAGGCATTTTGTAAGGGGGGAAATTTTGTACTTTGATTAAATTCATACGCTGCTCGATGACGTTATATAGCGTCATATAGAGCGTATTTCTGATTTCCTGTATTTTGTTGAAGAGACACAATTCGTCGAAATGGTCATACAGCCCATTTAAATTTATAATAGTAGGAGATCGCACGTTTTTATTCCTAAAGTGCATTTACTCCATATCTTTTTTTTTAATCAAATTGAATATTATTTGCGTGATTCGTGTTTTTGAATATTTTTCATAAAGACTAGAGAGCATAACAAATCAAAGCTCCGATGGAGTTTCAACTCGGAAATCCCTCGATGAAAATAGAAATATAATATTTTAGAATAATTCTTAAAAGTCCTTTGAACATTGATTTTTTTTTAACTCGTCTAAATTAAACGTAATTTTATTGTGCAACGGACTCAATACCGTTAATACACACCGCCTTGATTTGCGTAGAACTTTGTATAATTTATACGTGAAATAACATTTCCTCATTTTATAAATGTTTGTGGCAATTATTGAAAGCTCGTATACCTTCATTAAGGTAAATCGAAAGGCAAAAGAATTGTTGATAGGAACAGAAATAATTATGCACTACATAATGCATGGTAATCGCAAGCCTTCAGCGAAGCGGTGATTGGGCCATTCACATCGCATGGTTACAATACTTGGGAATCAAAGATGTCCGAGTAAAAATGAATGATTTACAATGAAAAAAAATATATTTACAAAAAAATAACACATGAAAATCGAAGTACTTCTTAAATCATATCCTGCATGGCGCCTTAACGAAAATACCAGATGAAATATATGTAAATTTTGAAAATTCGACGAAAAAAATGTAATAATTCCATCATGGGTTTTCAGATTTGCCTCAAAATTTCAGGTTGGATACGTCTTGTCATTCTAAACAATTTTACTCTGTCAGATTTTTAATATCTGTAACGATTTTAAGTTCGCCTCAACGAAGTTGAGGTAGAACTATTGGTGTACCCCCGGCGTCCACGTCCGCGTCCACGTTCAAGTTTACCCCCGACTTCATATCTCAGCAACTATACATGGTAGGATCATCAAACTTGGTATATGGATACATCAGGGATGGTATGTCAGCATCCAGGCGGAATTAGGTCACCGTGACCTATTTTTCGGCTTGAGCGTCTTACATTCAAGTTTACTTCCGACTTCATATCTCAACAACTATACATGGTAGGATCATCAATCCTGGTATTTGGATGCATCAGGTTGATATATAGGTCAGCATCCAAGCTGATTTATGTCAATGTGACCTATATTTTCTAATTGATATAAGCGGATTCCTGTGATAATATTGTTAACGAGACGAACTTCGTAATCGTTGACTGCCTATGTTTTAGTTATTCGCCAAAAAACTGCAAATACACCTATATTATATTTTAGCAACGGCGGCCATGTTGTTTAGCCGACAGACTTATTGAACACAATTTTGAGAAGCCATATCCTGGCGATGATCCAGACCAAGTTTGGTTGCATTTGACACAGTGATTTCAGAGGAAAAGATTTTTGAATTGTTTACGGATGAACGGACGGACCCACGACGGACTGACTACTGTCGAAAAGTGTTGACAATGGCTCACATGACCTTGTAGGCCAGGTGAGCTAAAATAAAACCTTGCAGAATTTCAAGTGTTTAACATAAAAATTCTCGCTGCAGCTCGAACTATAAATTTTAACCCTGTCTACAATGGAACTACATAAAGATTGATTCTACTGTGTACATATTTGGACCCTGGACTGAAAACCTTACAAATGAAAGATCAACTTTTTGATTTACCTGTATAAGGAATAAGAAGCAATACTGTATTAAGTTGATATCAATATAATTCCCAGTAAAATGTCCATTATCTTTTAGTGTTGATAGAGTTTCTATCCAAAAATGACAACACTGTCTACGAAAAAATGACCAAAACATCTCTATCCGCTGGTTGCTTGTACTTCTACCATATATAAAGCTGTCCTCTCTCCCACTTAAAAACTGCTGCATTTGTGCTACATGTCCATTTTCTGTTCCCATGTCACCTCTCATCATATAAGGACAACCACTTTTCCCAGTGACTGCCTCCATGTAATAACCAGCTATAACTCTAGGATCACTACTGGTTTTATATGCATTTAACCAAACAAGATGCCTAGAATAACCGTCAATGCATCCATTGATGCAAATGCCATATTTTTTTATTTTATCGTAAGAATCTATGTGCCATAGAAAGTTAGGACCCCTGGCAAAATATGCTCGTCTTTTAAGACGACGTTTAAGACGGCATGCAATGCCTCTTTTATCTAGTAACTGCATGTGTATACTAACAGTATTCCTTGAGACACACATGCTATTCTGAACACACCTCATATGCATCGTTCGGTATCCCAATTGGCTACCATTTTCAAGTTGTTGTTGAATAAATTCAGCCACTTCGAGAAGGTCAGTGTGAAATTTTCGACGAAACATTCCTTCCTTTCGGAATATCCGCTTTAAAGTTGACATACTAATTAATATACCATGAATCTGAGCCAGAAATTCCAAAATATCTGAATAGCTTAATCCCAAATCGAAATAGAAACGGATGGTCTCCATTATCTTATCTCAAATCTGAAAATAGATAACCGAAAGGATTGTTTTATACTGATATAAACAATATTAATATATACATGTTACAAGATATAGTTAGAATTTAACTCTATCTAACTTATTGTTGTGGTTGTATTACAAGTCCACATAAAAATCAGGCAAAATGCATAGGATAGATGGCACATGCAATAAAAAAACGCAAACTTTTGATGGTGGATTTTATAAAAACTAAACATGAAAACATCATTTTGATATATTAAACTTCTGAAAGATTTTGCTGTTTTGAGACATTATTGTTCAAAATTTAGTTGCATTGCACATTGAAAAGTGTGGGAAAATTTTCCCGCCAAATTTTTGCCTATGTAACCTGTCAAAATTTATCTAAGAACTCAACAAAGATTTAAATGTAAAAACTTGTTGGAACTTGTTTTTATCTTCAAATGAATGCATCTAGGCCAACAAAGTTCAAATACAAAATTTTGATGTACCACCTGCTGCCTGGCCCTTATATGGAATAGTACTTAAATGTTTATCGTTCTGGGGTCTTTGGTTGGTTATAATATCGTATGCAACCATACGGAAGCCCGTTATTGTCAGGTGGATTTTAACCGGTATAATTTATAACCGTATGCTGACTTCCTCAAAGTTTCTTGGCGGACAAAAACAAATATTTTGAAATAAATTTTGATGAAATAGGACGAACAACTATGAGTAGCAAGTCAAAAATAAGCAATTTTGTTCTTCGTGGGAACCTGGAATTTATTAGCTACGTCCTTTAGGTTTGTTTAATGTATAATTTGGAATTGGAAATCTGGACATTATACCGGGTAAGTTGTTTACATACAAATATTCCTGTCGAATTCTTGGACTAAAGTAAGAAATTTCTTCATTTTTGCAAATAATGCGCCATTTTTCAGGTTACGCAATGAAGAACCCTTCACCTCATATTTTTAGGGAGCCGAGGAACCTAGAAATTTTATTGTACCCTTCTAACAATGGATTTCAAATACGATTCTTAGTGTGTACACCCAAAATCAGTCCTGGCAAATTGTCTACATTATATTTTTAACTGAATAAATTCAATATTAAAAGTTCATCCCATTTTCTCCTATAGTAAATATTATCCCCGTCATTGTTCAAGATTTTCAAATATGCAAATTAGGAAAGCATAGACAATTTCTGGATATGTTGCGGTCAGGTTTTCCGTATTATAGCCTGACTACCCCGGCATACTAGATGACAGGGCTTACCCCATACAACCACCTGGGGCACACATCCCAGTCGCCTTGTGGGCAAAGCGGCCTGGCCCCACGCCAGGTTTCTGAGCGCTCTTTAGAGGACTCTTACCGTCAAGCTTTGTTACGCCGACTATTGTAATCTTGACATTAAGGACACCACCGAATCTACAGGGTCGGCTTCATTTGGATTTCGTTTCGAAACAGACAGTGATATACGACGAAACATATGAAAGATTTTACAGAAAAAGACGATGTTATAGGGGACCTTGTCGGCAGGAACAACAATATACATGTATTTGTCATGAATAACTGGACAATATTTTGTAATTAATCACACAAATTGCTCAGCCCCTTGTGTCATATTCTTACAATAGTCGGCGAAAAATCTACGATTATTGTAATAAAATTATTACAATAGTCGTAATTATTCGCCCCTAAAATTCGCCCCTTTCGCCACTTTTATTACAATAGTCGGCAAAAAATCTACGACTATTGTAACAAATTTATTACAATAATCGTAGATTTTTCGCCGACTATTGTAATTATCACAATAGTCGTTGTATTACAATAGTCAGCGTAACAAAGCTTAGTGCTGATGCGGGCCTATTCTTCTCCCGGGCCCCGCACGGGCGACAAATAACCGAACAATGTAGAACTACATAAACAAAAGTTTCCGAAAAGCACGCAAAAAAGTGCGAGTGTTAACTTCACATCGAAATAGAAAAAAAAAACATCTTAATTTTTTTAACAAATTAACAAATGTGAACAGATAATTCATAAATGACAAGTCATAAACACTATGATGTCACACAGTCACACAAAGATGTGACAACTGGGCTTGTATAAATACTCTCGGGGACACAATCCTCCAGCAAAGGTATCGACCCAGTGATTTTAAATGCAAGCCATCAAAGATCGAGGTTAACTAATTCAGCCACGCATGACACGTGTTTCGACTCTTGAAGTCAACATTTGACAAAAAGATATTGAGTAAATGCACTTGAGACCATAAATCATGTGAACTCCAACTATAATAAATTTAAATGAGCTGGGTGGCCATTAAGACTAACTATTTACTTCACATTACATGAATTATGCATATCAATACACAAGCCGATTCGTTTCATAAACGAGTGCATGTATATCAACATCACACAAACGCCTATAAAACTGAAAGTTGTTTTAGGACAGAAATTAAAAAAAAATAACATGTAGGCCTATTTGTTAAAATATGTTCATAGTTAATTTGTATGTGATATTTTTTTGTCGTATTTACTTACAATCTGTCTGCTTTTCCTGGTCGCTTTTATGCTATGCACATTGCTTCAGTCGCTGCAGCTTCCGGAATCAAATCGCGCATGCCCATATGATGAAAACAACCTAAGTTGTGATCACGAGTTAGCTAAGTTGTGATCACAAGTTACTAAGTCGTTATCACGAGTTAGCTAAGCTGTGATCACGAGTTAGCTAAGTTGTGATCACGAGTAAGCTAAGTTGTGATCACGAGTTACTAAGTTGTGATCACAGGTTACTAAGTCGTGATCACGAGTTAGCTAAGTCGTGATCACAAGTTACTAAGCCGTGATCACGAGTTAGCTAAGTTGTGATCACAAGTTACTAAGTCGTGATCACAACTTAAAAAAAAAACTCCACCTGACACTAACGGGCTTCCGTAAAGATCACTAATACATACCCGATCCCATTTTATTCCAGAAAATTTTGGATTTTTGAGTTTAGAATTTTCCCTTTTTGCCGGCTTTTTGCTTCGGCATTCGTTTGTTGATGTATCATATCAAATTTAATTCTGAAATACATTATGTCACAAAGGCCGTGTTCAGGTTTCATGACAATATATTCATTGGCACAGCTCGTCTAGAGGATAAGAGATAGATGGCCATTGTTATGTAATGGCTAAGTTCATGTCTTGCTACGGGAAATCCAAAATATCGAATTTCAAAAGAGGAGGTTCACATCTACATTATTGGTTCAGGAGGAGTAGTGGATAAGAAATGGGTATCATGAGGTGTAACGGACGGGCGTACAAATGGACGCACGGACAGACGGACAACCCTATCACTATAGATCCCCTACTTTTCAAGCCGGGGAATAAAAAATATGGTTCCGAAAACCATTGTCGAAACAAATATCGCCAGTCACCTGAATAATGATTCGTCTTTAAAATATTAAGTTCTTACACGCTCTTCTCAACCACACCAACAGTTCCATTGTCCCAAATGCACCTGACGGGGATATTTTGTGTATGAATAGTCGCTAGACCTTGCTGCAGGACGGATGCATCACAAGGCATGTACTTTTCAAATGGACAATCGGACTTAATTGGTGAATTAATACAAGACTAAAATAATGATTTCTCCCTTTCAAAATTCTTTCGTCATTTTGATTTCTTTCGTAGTGTTAGGGAAAGTTACGTTCGTTCGTCAGTTATCGAGAAATCTCTATTAGAGATACTTCACATTCTGCCGAAACTCGACGTAACCAGACGAAAGAAACCTTTCACGACGAACCACAACCTAAATGACACGAAGGGGACCATTAACTGAAGACATCATGTCATTCATTTCCAATATTATTTATAGATTATTTCTAAGACGACGACTAAATGAATGTGTTTGTCAAGCTTATTTAATCATCATCATCACCTCATAAACATGTGATATGAGACATTATTCACATAGAAATAAAATCTTTTAAAGCCTTTAACCGGTCGAGTGCACCCTTGTACTGGTAGGTTGCCAAGCCGGTAAAATCACCAAACATTGTCAATTAAAATATTTTCAACTATTGATATACTACGAAGATCAACATAGCAAAATCCTGTACAATAAGTATTGAAGAATGGAGATTAAACCAGAAACGTCAAAGCTGAAAAAAATTATTTTCTATGTCGACTTAAAACTAGAGTTGTGCTTCAATCACGGAGCATATGAATACATTAACGGCGCATGGTATAGCACTTTTTAAAAGCAATGCTTTTGTAATAATAATTTGTTTCTCTATGCACTTAAAAGTATCATCAACAAATTGCAATTTAATTGACCTGTCGATAACGAGTAATCCGTGCATAATAAAACAAGAGGAATCATTCATTTCTAGAAACTAAAATGTATGAAGTGGAGATCAGCATATCAACATATCTTTTTAGCGGATCTCGGACGACGTTTTTTATTTTAATTTTATTTTTTAAATTTTTTTCTGTGATTTTTTTTTTGCAGAATTTTTCTAGCGTTTGTTTTGTTTATTTTTTTGTGACGTAAATATAATTTTTCTACAAAGGGGATATACCAATAGCTTTAATTTGAAATAAAAGTCTTGATATTGTCTTTTCAACTTAAAAGTGACCAATTTACTGAACAACATTGCATGTCTCAGGCAATCGAATAAAGATGCGCCCTTTCGATTAAATCAATTTGAAGTTCCACATTTTTCATGCTCGTGTCAAATTTGAAATCCACTCTTTTTCATAAAAGTCTCACCGTTTCTGAACCCCACACCCACCGAAAACGGGATGGCAAAACTAGCTAAAATACAACACCCATACAAGTTAACTCAATTGTTTGTAAAGTCACGTGTATTTTAAAAAATAATTAATGAAACTAAGAGAGAAATGCCGGAAAAGCCGAAATCATTCGCCATTCAAGATACAAGATATGTTTGAGGGAGTAAACTATATGTCATGCTTTACCGTTGAGGAAACACCCCTAGCAAAAAATATAAATAAAATAAAAGGTATAAGAAAAATCAGAGAGTAGGTCTAAAGAATAGAACAGCATACGATGAGGGCCATATAATACCATATAATTCTTTTTATATTATAGGAATAAAAGTCATTTTGGAGGAGTTTATCGATGTGTAAACGCGGCCGACTCACTCACAAACTAAATAAAGTCCGAAGGACTTTATGTCAAGTTTGTGAGTGAAAGGCCGCGTTTACACATCCATAAACTCCTCCAAAATTACTTTTATTTCTTATAATTCCAATCCTTTGAAATTAAAGCAATGTTTTCAATGGATTTGACGTCACCATATACTGCACTATTTTCCTCGGAGCGTATTAATGGGCAAGAAACATTTATCGAGAAAATAACTTCGTTGTTGTTCGTGACGTT
>MJUU01011667.1:419-18753 GCA_002080025.1 Modiolus philippinarum
TGTGTTGAACCATTTCCAAACAACATCGTTGATATCGAAAAATTTGCAGTTGGTGTTGAATCTCTGTTTAGACGAATTAGCATTTAGTTCAAATTGTTCCATATACGTGTCTTTCTTGCGTATTATGTCACCGACTGTTGATTTGCCTACTTTGTACTTTTCGGCAAGCTCACGTTGAGATACCTTTGGTGTTGACTCATGATCTTTGATCAGTTGAACTTTATCACTGAGTGATAGTTCTGTACGTTGACGTTTCGCTGGACGAGACATGATTGATGAATACATTGAGAAAAGTCGCTATTTATGCTACTTTTGCAGCTTGCACATTTTACATGTTTTAAACATTAAAGGAATACCTGTGATTTCTGTTCATGTTAATTAAGAGATCAAAGGTAATTAAATCAATAATTATCAATCGTTATTTATTTTACATTTTATGAATGCAATCAAATAACTGTTTATGAATGCAATCAAATAAACTGTCATTAATAATCAGATATTTAAATGGACTTGGGTATTGACCAGGAAGTGACAGGATAATCCATTATACAATGTATGTGGAAATGACCTCATTTGACATAATTACCTGTAATGTTTACACAACGATTTCTCGGGTTACCTGTATTTGTCAATTAAGAAATGACCGACCGACCGGTTTTATGAGGTTAATTTACACGCATTTGTACTATGCAAATTGTCAAGAATCGGCCGATATCCGGAGTAGAGGGGTGGCCGGTTTTCCGAATGAAATTAACATATAGTTTCAAGGAAACTGGCCAGGACTTAATATTTTGGCCGGTATGGAGGGAAAACCGGTTTTAAGAGGGACCGGTTTGGAGAAGTTTCACTGTATTGGCAAACAGGAAGTAGACGAGCAACGGACTTGAAAAGGGGAGACACGGTACAACTCATCATAGGAAAGCTTCAGACCAAATATCAAATCATTCCTGCAGACACAAGCTGAGAAATCTTTTACGAAATTTTCAGACTTACGTACATGCGTATCTAACGGACCGACGGACACACAAGGGTAAAACTTAATGCCCCCGTCACCTAACGTAGGGGGCATAAAAAAAATTATGGCAAAAATGCAAAATAGGGGTCAAAATGAATCACAGCAACCACGATACTGCAAATCAAATTTAATAAACAGCTGCGCCAAGAGGGCATGATACGCCCGTCCCCACTTTAAAGCAAACTGATTAAATGATTCTTGAAATTAAAAACTCCATATGAACAAACATGACAAGAGACTTCTGATATGTATAAATTATTTCATCTGATGTTAAACAGTCAAAAATGTATATTGGTTTAGGGGTATGATGTCTTAAAATAAAAGAATATCAATGTGTAGACAGAAATTGCAATTTCATACTTTTTTTAAAAAATCAAAGTCCTATAACTCTGGAACGAAAAATCCTTCCACAAAACAAAACGATAGGGAGCTTTCTTCTGTCATATCCAACAATCTTGCAAAGTTTCAAGAAAAATTAATAAGGCGTTCTCTAGCTAGAATATGACGTGTGGATGGAAATGGTATTTCATGCTTTTTTTAAATAATCAAAGTCCCATAACTCTGTAACAAACTAGAGATTGTGCCTGTAAGACACGGATGCCCCGCCAATAAATCTATAGCAAAAGATAATCTAAGTCAATTGGGCATAAAATAAATACCCTGTCAGTGATGGAATATTGTGTGTTGTTGCTAAGAAGTGGACCTAAACCCAAAAATTTAACAAAGTCATTCAAGCATAAAATGTAGGTCATGAATACCCAATGCTTCGTGAAACAGGTAGTTCTCCTATAAATGAATGTTACAGTGAAATATCATGATGCTACAATACTGAGTCATTGAGAAACAGCCTTAAATGCAAAAGTTAACCAAAGTCATTGAAGCGTAAAATATATATATATAGGACAAACCTAATTGTCAAAGATTTGTGTAGTACTCATCAAGACAATTAATTTGATGAAACATCATTGTCTTATAATGTGTAGTAGTTGAGAAATGGACCTTAACGCAAAACTTAACCAAAGTCACTGAAGCGTAAAATNAGTGATGGAATATTGTGTGTAGTTGCTTAGAAGTGGACCTAAACCCAAAAATTTAACAAAGTCATTCAAGCATAAAATGTAGGTCATGAATACCCAATGCTTCGTGAAACAGGTAGTTCTCCTATAAATGAATGTTATAGTGAAATATCATGATGCTACAATACTGAGTCATTGAGAAACAGCCTTAAATGCAAAAGTTAACCAAAGTCATTGAAGCGTAAAATATAGGTCAAAGCCACCTAATTGTCAAAGATTTGTGTAGTACTCATCAAGACAATTAATTTGATGAAACATCATTGTCTTATAATGTGTAGTAGTTGAGAAATGGACCTTAACGCAAAACTTAACCAAAGTCACTGAAGCGTAAAATATAGGTCAAAGCCACCTAATTGTCAGTGATTTGTGTAGTACTTATCAAGACAATTTATTTGATGAAACATTATTGTCTTATAATGTGTAGTAGTTGAGAAATGGACCTTAACGCAAAACTTAACCAAAAGTCACTGAAGCGTAAAATGTAGGTCAAAGCCACTTAATTGTCAATGATTTGTGTAGTACTCATCAAGACAATTAATTTGATGAAACATCATTGTCTTATTATGTTTAGTAGTTGAGAAATGGACCTTAACGCAAAACTTAACCAAAGCCACTGAAGCATAAAATGTAGGTCAAAGCCACCTAATTGTCAATTATTTGGGTAGTACTCGTCACGGCAATTAATTTGATGAAACATCATTGTCTTATAATGTGTTGTTGTTGAGAAATGGACTTACATGTAAAACTTAATTAGAGTCACTCAACCATGAAATGTAGGTCAAACAGTCAAACTGCCTTGTGAACTCTGTAGTACTATCTAGGATCTACCTACTGGCCTACTATAATTGTTCCATACCTTACAGTTTCCGAGGAATGTACCTTAACACAAAACTTAACCGGACGTACGGACGTAAGGACGGAAGGACGGACAAGGGTAACACTATATGCCCCTTCCACATTCGTGGGCAGGGCATAAAAACCCATTGACAAAACAAAATAATAGGGAGCTTCCTCTTGTCATACCCAACAGTCCTGCAAAGTTTCAAGAAAAATGATCAAAGCGTTCTCTAGTTAAAGTACGAATGACAAAATTGCAATTTCAAGCTATTTTGAAATAATCAAAGTCCCATAACTCTGGAACGAAAAATCCAACAACAAAATAAAACAATAGGAAGCTTTCTTCCGTCATACCCAACAATCCTGCAAAGTTTCAAGAAAAATGTTCAAAGCGATCTCTAGTTAGAGTATGATGTGTGGACGGACAGACGGACAGACAGACAGACACTGGTATACCATATTACGTCCCGTCAAAGACGGGCGTATAAAAAGTGCTAGTTAAGTTTGAAAGACACTCTTCCAAACACAAATATAGAAAAATATTTGACATTGTTTATATAGTTTTCCTGTGAGCAGGTAATTATAAGCGTTATCTGTAATTTTCCCAATTTTGCTTAAGAAATAGCATATTTTTTTTCACTCAGAATTCAGAACTTAACAAAACAGTGACTATTGGACAAAAGATAATTGTTCCAGATAAATTACCTTTAGTTCTGAATAGGTACCTATATTGTTAATAAATTGGCAAAAAATCAGGAAGTTATAACAATTTAGTTAAAGGCAATGGGATTTGAAAGTTCGATGCCACTTATATTTATACAAAAAATTATACCGAGATTTATACCATGAGGAATTTACCCTTTGCATTGAACGTGTCTCCTTGCCGTCTAAATAAACTTACAGTCTTAGTAATACATTTAGATAAGAGTTTACATGAATGTAAAATATTTTGAGCAGAAATTACTTTTTTCTTTTCTTTTTTTATGTGTAAGTCCGAAAGGTCACAGAACATATATATGATTGAAGATGCTCCATAGACATATCATGTTGTATGTATAATGGGAAACGTCACAATTGACCTTTTCACGATAACTGCGGACCAGTCAGTGAGCATGTGTAACGTAAATATAAGGAAGATGGGGCTTGGGGTAGAACAAAAGAATTTTCCTTCGGGAAGTTTTTACTGAGTGTGCTCACGCATGGACTACACCCTGCAATAGGAAACATTCACGTAATATCGTCCGTATGACGTCGCCACTGTTCTATAATTGGTTACGTGAACGCTTTTATCACGACGACGCTTGTATTGTCATTCGCGTAAAAATTGAAGATAAGATTACTTACTTTTTGTAGAGAAACCAATTTAGAAATATTCATAAAGTTATTTTTTCTTTTCCAGAAACAAAATTTAATAGATCGACATAAATTGTAACAAAATCAATTTACCAGTCAATCATTAGAATTGTTCAATCAGTAAAAATTCAAAAACATTTACAAGATTAATTCTTTGATTAAAAAAGGGAATCGAGATAGATTGATGAAATCGAATTGCGTCTGAATTTTTTTCCGCGCCGAACGAAATGGATGTATTGTCTTTTTTTTCAAATTTTCTCCAATAAAATTTGCATGTTTTTGTTTTTGTATTGCAAAATACAAAATAAACTTATATGACAGTCCACATAATTTTGATACATTGTTAACTCCTGAAAAAAATAAGAGGATGACCAGGGCACGTACAAATTGCTGTCGTTATTCATTCAGTATTTTCAGTTATTCGCATGTGTATATGCAATAAGAAATCGACATTACAGAAAATTATCATAAACATGTGTTTTCAAACACATTACGCAGCATGCAAAGCTTTTCGGCATAGATTTTACATGTCACACTACCCGTCATACTAACCATCAAGTTATTTTTCGGGGATGGGGCGGATAGGACTGATTTTTTTTCCAAAGTCTGGTGCAATGAAAATTTTCTGTGTTTAAACAGGTTAAATTACTGCACACGTTTCGATTTATGGTCTTCCAAAAGTTTTGATTCATCTTCACAGAAGAGGTATTAGTTGTCGAAATGGCAATTAATTAGCAGAATATAAGTTTACAGTTACCTTGTGGTATTTTGTCATTTGAATGGGGTAAACAATGATAAAATATTTGTAATGTAATGCATAGAAATTTTACTAGTAAAAAGAAATTTCTGAACTTTATTAGATATCTTCTTTTCCTTTGCTTTTACCTGAGGGAAACAAACTGGCCTTAGAAGCAGCAGAAAAAAGTCTGGCGAGCATAATTGTAATCGTAGAAAAAACAATCTCCATTTTATGCTTTTACGTACAAACATATAAAATCCAACAATAACTGCATGTGTAACGATTTATTTTGTCTGAAATATTTTCCATAATTATGAAGAGGAATATACTTGTATATTATTCAATAATATAAGAAATATAAAGCTGAAATATTTTCCTTATTTTTTTTCCTTCAAAATTCAAATGATTGGTGGAAAAAATTTCACGTATATTTAATATCACACCAGGAAGAAATTATATCTTACAAAGTGTCACATTAATTTCTAGTCTTTTTTATGCTTCTAGTTAATGTATTGAAGGTCTTTTTGAAGGTGTAACTACTTTAATTTTTAAGAGATTTTATTGGTTCATGAAATCATATATCACAAACTCCGAGGAAATTAAGAAATGTACAGAAAGAACTAGAGGCTCAGACACTGAGCCTGTATCGCTCACCTGACAAAATGCTGAAGCAGGGTTTTCGATGTTCTGCATGGTGGCCATGTTTTTTATGTGAATTTCCCATAGGGCCAAAATAAACTATGTTCTGTGCTGGCGGCCATGTTTTTTTTTTGGATCCGAATGAAATGACCAATCTTTGTTAAGGACCTTCAGTTCATCATGCCTGTAAAGCTTGGTTGAATTTGCTTCAGCAGTTTCAGAGCAGAATCAGAAAATGTGAATTTCCCCATAGGGTCCAATGTTAAACCTTAGTTCTGCGGTGGCGGCCATGTTTTTTATCAGATCGGAACGAAATGAGCAATCATTGTAAAGGACCTTCCATACATCATTCCTGTAAAGTTTGGTTGAATTTGCTTCAGTGGTTTCAAAAAAGAAGATGAAAATGTGAATTTCCCATAGGGCCAATGTTAAACTATCTTCCGTGCTGGCGGCCATTTTTGTTATCGGATCAGAACGAAATGAGCAATCTTTGATAAGCATTCCTGTAAAGTTTGGTTGAATTTGCTTCAGCGGTTTCAGAGGAGAAGAAGAAAATGTGAATTTTCCCATAGGGTCCAATGTTAAACCTAAGTTCCGTGCTGGCGGCCATGTTTTTTATCGGATCGGAACGAAATGAGCAATCTTTGCTAAGGACCTTAAGTACATCATTCCTGTAAAGTTTGGTAACATTTGCTTAAGCGGTTTCAGAGGAGAAGAAGAAAATGTGAATTTTCCCATAGGGTCCAGTGTTAAACCTAAGTTCCGCGCTGGTGGCCATGTTTTTTATCGGATCAGAACGAAATGTGCAGTCTTTGTAAAGGACCTTCCATACATCATTCCTGTAAAGTTTGGTTGAATTTGCTTCGGTGGTTTCAGAGGAGAAGATGAAAATGTGAATTTCCCATAGGGCCAATGTTAAACTATGTTCCATGCTGACGGCCATGTTTTTTATCGGTTGGAACGAAATGAGCAATCTTTGTTAAGGACCTTTAGTACATCATTCCTGTAATGTTTGGTTGCATTTGCATCAGTGGTTTCAGAGCAGAAGAAGAAAATGTGAATTTTCCCATAGGGTCCAATGTTAAACCTAAGTTCCGCGCTGGCGGCCATGTTTTTTATCGGATTGGAACGAAATGAGCAATCTATGTAAAGGACCTTTAGTTCATCATTCCTGTAAAGTTTGGTAGCATTTGCTTCAGTGGTTTCAAAGAAGATGATTATGTGAAAAGTTAAAAGACGACGGACGGACGGACGACGGACAACGGATGCCAAGTGATGGCAATAGCTCACACTGACCCTTTGGGTCAGGTGAGCTAAAAAGTTATTGGGTAAAAAGGACGAATACCGAAGCAAAAATGAGGAAAGGGGATATTTTAAAACGCATTTAATTATTCCTTAATTTTGCAAATAAAATGTTTTGTCATACTATAAATAAAAGTCGCTTTCTGAATGAAACTATGGAGGCATATTAGCACCACACAATTTTTTTTTAATTTTGTGTTATATCGCAAAGGATTGCGTTATTAGTATATCGCAAATATTTGCGTTATTAGTATATCGCAAATGTTTGTGTTATTTCGCAAATGTAAGCGTTATTTCACAAAGTTTGCGTTAGTATGTATACAGGCGTATACAGATAGAATTTGTT
Source organism: Modiolus philippinarum (assembly GCA_002080025.1). NCBI lineage: Eukaryota > Metazoa > Mollusca > Bivalvia > Mytilida > Modiolidae > Modiolus > Modiolus philippinarum. The sequence goes on from MJUU01011667.1 coordinate 7,727, forward strand.
TTCTGGCTTAGATTTGCACAAAGGCAAAAGGATGAAGTATGAAAAAATATAGTAGCTTCATCAATTAAACTGAATAATACGTACATATTTTTTTCTCTACCAAAGTATATGAGTTTATCCTACGCACAAAATATTATCGAACAAGATCATCTTGTGACAATGCAAGTGACTATATTAAAAAAATGCCACACAATACATTTTTTTATAAAAATATTGAATTTTACCACCATCCGCATGAAACAGCATTCTTAACAGTTTATTTTGAACCGAAATTTACTGTCAACATTTGTATTTCTGTCACTACAAATAATATTTGAGCGGTTTCTAATTGTGGGTATTTTTTTCAAATTTTGGAAAACTGCATTGCACGCTCACATAATTTTTACAAAAATTTACCGTGATAATAAATTTGAAGTATGGCCATCGATAATAACAAATTTGAAGTATGGCCAATTTCCCGGGGATTTATTTCTTTCAGCATACCGGTACCAATTTTGCGACTTCCATAAATCTTCTTGAAAACTGTTTTAAGAGGTCATCTGTTGCATACACTGTCATAACAAAATATATTCAAATGTATTTTCTTACTTAAAGATAAAAGATTCAGTCACTAAACTTGCCGCTTGAATGCAATCAGACAGATTCTCACAATTTTTGTAGTTTTTTGTTAAAATTCATTGTAAAGCACTTCCAGAACCAAACTAAGCTAACTGCCATTCGGAAGGGCAAACGTTTTTGTACTGTCAACAAAAAATGGTTTTGGTGCTCGGTGTCCTTCGAGTAGTATTATCTCGACAAACACTGCAAAATGGTTTAAATGCACACAAAAGGATGTTTACAGCCATGCTCGACTGTGAGTATGTCAGAATGCATGCAAGTGTGGCTACTATTGATTTTGTTTCCACAAAGTCCACCTAACGAGATATTTATCAACATTTGATCATATTTTGAAAGTGGCTCAACAAGGGAACAAAAGTCACGGCTAAATGGCCATACTTCTTTGTACAATAATGTATATGTTGGGTGCAAAAAAAAACAGAGTAAAAAAAGTTTGAAAGTGTTTGGTATTTCATCGGATCTGTGTTTGGGAAAACAAAATCAGGAACTAGAATGAAATTTAATCTATTTGACAACATTGAAGAATAAAGGGCTACGCTGAGCGCAGCATGATACGACCGCAGCATGCCAACCACTGAAATTTCAACAAAAGTAGTTTAAAGTGAATGTGGACACAGTAAAGAGCTTGACACAATAATTAGATGGACACAAAAAGAAGCCAGACACAGTTATTAGCTTGAAACAAAATAGGGAATAAATAAACCCTTTTGATTACTTACTGATAAAAAAAAAGTAAGAGCTATGCAAAATATGTACTATCAGCTAAAACTTAACATCCATAGAAATTCAAAGAAAAAAAAACCATCGAAATCTCATGAAAAATAAAGATATGACATATTTAGAAAAATTGCAATTTTTGCCCCTTTGACCCCTTGTAGCTCGGAAACGGTAAAAGCTACACAAAATCTGCTGTCATACTACTGAAAGCTTATATCAAGAGGAATCCAAAGAAAAAAATCCCATCAAAATCCGATGAAAAATAAAGATTTTACATATTTAGAAAAATTGCATTTTTGGCCCCTTTGACCCCTTGTAGCTCGGAAACGGTAAGACCTACACAAAATCCGTTGTCATTCTACTGAAAGCTTAGATCAAGAGGAATCCAAAGAAAAAAATCCCATCGAAATCCGATGAAAAATAAAGATTTGACATATTTAGAAAAATTGCAATTTTGGCCCCTTTGACCCCTTGTAGCTCGGAAACGGTAAGAGCTACGTCAAATCCGTTGACATATTACTGAAAGCTTAGATCAAGAAGAATCCAAAGAAAAAAATCCCAACGAAATCCGATGAAAAATAAAAATTCTACATAATCTGCAAATTCGCAATTTTGGCCCCGTTCGGCCCCTCATAGCTGGGAAACGAAACAAGTTATCAAAAATCTAATAACTGAGTGCCATATTAATTTTTCACAAGGAATCCATTGAAAAAAACTGCATCAAAATCGGACTAAAAATTAAAAAAAATTTTTTTTGAGATTTGCCCCTGTTGGGCCCCATTTATCTCGTAAGCGGTACATGCTATGTGAAATCCGTTGGCATACACTAGATTGGAAATTTTCTCAGGAGCACACTGAAACAAACCCCATCAAAATCCAACAATTAATAAAGTTTCTACAGTCAAAAATGTGAAAATACCCAATTTTACCCCTTTTTGGCCCCTTTATCTAAAACGGGCGGGGCCACCAACTCAAAATTAAAACCTCTGTTTACGCGTGTGCCAAGATACATCATACTAAAATTTTATAATGATCCTTCCACTAGAAGCAAAGTTACGCTGTCCACAGACGCCGACGACGCCAGCACCATACCAATATACGACCGCAAAATTTTTGCGGTCGTATAAAAACTGGCTAAAAAATAGTTTGTAACTAAATTTATTGTAACATTAATTCTGTAATTCATATCATTTGACCAGTAATTTAAGATACTTCTATTAGAATGTAAAAATGTAAATTTCACCATGTTCACTACTTATTTCACATTTACTTTTAAAGGGAGATAACTCAATTTAATAAAGAAATTACATGATTTGTCATTCTACAAATATGAACTTGGACTAATATATTAGTCCCAGATATGAACAACTTAAAGATATAGATTTAGATTTTTGGTTGTGTTGGGATGCATGGATGGCTTGAACCAAATGTGCCATATGTGCTGCCATCATAACTGGAAAATCTAATGATTATTGTGCAAATATTTATACAACTAAGAGAGATAACTGCAACTTATTACAAGTATGTGGTATGAAATAAAAAGTAAATATGAATTTGTAATTACTAAATATGGTATTTTTTGGGAAGTAATTCAAATTTTAACAAGTATTATGTGCAAAAGCTTCTGATGTATTTATAACTATTTATAAATATACACAAAAACTGTTGTCTTTTTTTATAAATTTGTGTTCATAACAATGCGACATCTTGTCTGTAAGTATGTAAGTGTGTGTGAGAGGACTTTTTCTATATATATGTTTATTTTACCAGATCTGCTCCTTAAAGTTCTTTATTCTGATATATGTTAAAATGACAGAAGAAATTAAAGTGATGTCTATGAATGTAAGGGGTCTTTTTTCTAACAAAAAGAAGAGAATTGATATGTTTAAGTGGGCTAGGGAACAGAAATCACAAATTGTTTGCTTTCAAGAAACACATAGTACAAAAGATATTGAAAAAGATTGGGAGGATGAATGGGGATCAAAAATCATATTTAGTCACTGTAATAGTAGAAGTGCTGGAGTTTGTATTTTGTTTAAAAACCTTGTTGATATTGATATTCATGACACTGTAATTGATATTAATGGTAGATATATTGTCATTGACCTTACCATAAAAAATCAAAGGTTAACACTGGTTTCACTGTATGGTTAGAACACTGATGAACATCAACTATTTAATGATATTTTGCAGAAAATTATGATATTTAATAATTCATGTGTATTGTTATGTGGTGATTGGAATTTTGTCCAAGATACTAATGTAGATACTTATAATATTTTACATGATAGACATATTAATTGTAGAAATATTGTACAGAATATTATTGAAACATATAATTTAGTTGATCCTTGGAGAATATGTAATCCTAATGCACGGAAATATACCTGGCGGCAGCATGCACCTATAAAACAAAGTAGGATAGATTATTTTTTGGTTTCTGAAGATTTATTTTCTTTGATGAAAAAGACAGATATAATCCCTGGGTATAGAACAGACCATTCTGCAATATTTTTTACTTTCAGGGTGTCTCTAGCTAAACGTGGAAAGGGTTACTGGAAATTCAATTCTCAGTTGTTACAAGATTCTGAATATGTTGCTTTAGTAAAGGAAACTATTCAGAGTACTGTATCAGAATATCATACTGCAGGAGATATTAATGACTTAATGAACATTGAATTTTCCTGCAATGATCAAATATTTTTTGAAATTCTAAAAATGAAAATATGTAGTTCAACCATCTCCTATTGTATTAACAAGTCTAAAAAGGAGAAGGTAGAAATGAAAAAACTTGAAGAGGAAGTTAACTCTTTAGAAAATGTTTTTTATTTAAACCCTACCATAGACATAAAGAATAAATTAAATGACAAAAAGATTGAACAAATTAAGAATCACGAAAAAATTGTAGATGGTATTTTGCTGAGGTCTAAAGCTAATTCTTATGAGAATGGAGAAAAATGCTCAAAATTTTTCTGTAGTTTAGAAAAACGAAACTTCTTATCAAAAACTGTCTGAACTAATTGATGATAGAGGAAACCATTTGTCAAAAGTTACAGATATTTTGAATGAGCAAAGAAACTTTTATGAAAAATTATGTACATCCAGACATTCAAAGGACAGTTTTGAACTGCAAAACAGCCCTTTTTTCTACATGATGTCAAACTATCAGAGGAAATGAAGGAGTCTTGTGAGGGTAATTTGACATATAAGGAATGTGGTGAAGCTTTGAAAAACATGATAAATGGTAAAAGCCCAGGCTCTGATGGCATTACCACTGATTTTTATAAGTTTTTTTTGGAGAGATTTGGGTGTTTTTGTTTTTCTTTCATTGAAATATGGCTATGAAAAGGGGGATTTTTCATCATTTCAATATCAAAGTGTAATTACTTGTATTCCAAAAGAAGGAAAAGATAGGAGATATTTAGCAAATTGGCATCCAATCAGTCTTATGAATGTTGATATGAAAATTGCTTCTGCAGCTATTGCTAATCGGTTGAAAAATGTGCTTCCAAATATTATAAGTGATACTCAGAAGGGTTTTATTCAAGGACGATTTATCGGAGAAAATACTAGACTTCTTTACGACACTATGCATTACTTAGAGGAAAACAATATGGAAGGCTTATTGTTACTTATCGATTTTGAAAAAGCGTTTGACTCTGTTGAGTTTAGTTTTATTATAAATGTATTGAAGAGTTTTAATTTTGGGCCCTCAATTTGTCGTTGGTTTCAAACATTATATGGGGATGCAAAAAGTTGTGTCATAAATAATGGGTATTTGTCTTCTTTTTTTAATCTGCAGAGAGGCTGCCATCAGGGTGATCCATTATCCCCATATCTCTTTATAATTGGTGTTGAACTTTTGTCATTAAAACTTAAAAAAAACCCAGAGTATAAAAGGAACTATTATCAATAATTGTGAATCACTGGTAAGTCAATATGCTGACGATACTTTTTTAACATTAGATGGTTCTGAAATATTACTTCGTGAATCTCTTAAAACGTTTGAAGAGTTTTATCTTATATCAGGATTGAAAATGAATAAATCTAAAACAAGTGCAATATGGATTGGCAGCAAAAGATATTCTGACCAAATTTTGTGTGCAGAACAACAGTTGAATTGGTCTCATTCTAATTTTAAGCTTTTAGGTATCAATTTTTCACTATGGTAGATATAAATTTTAAGCAAAAAATTTTTGATATCAGTAAGCTCTTAAGAAGTTGGCAGCATAGGAAACTTACACTACTAGGGAAAGTCTTTAGCACTTCCTAAGATAATTAATTTACTTACATCTTTACCAAATCTGAAGACCTGTATGATGAATGAATTGAATCAGTTATTTTATAATTTTATTTGGGACGGAAAAACAGAAAAAAATCAAGAGAAAAACACTGATTGGAAATTTTTGTGATGGAGGATTAAAAATGATACATCTTGAATCTTTTAGCAAATACCTAAAAATGGGTTGGGTTAAGCGACTTTTAACAAATGAACTAGAAGTCGGGCAAGTAATTGCAGAAAACCAATTTACAGAACTTGGAGGTTTGAGGATATTAAATCTTGAGAAAGAAAAACTTGTGGATGTTATTGAAAAAAATAGTAATCCATTCTGGAAAGATGTAATAAAAGGCTTGTGTGATGCTAAACCTGTAGTTAATCTTAATGTTCAGGACATCTTAAGCCTTGATATTTTAAATTTTGTACCTTTTGAAGATTTTCAATATTTTTGTAAATGGAAAACAAAAGGTATTGAAAATTTGATTGATTTGATAGATAGTGATACAAAAACATTTTACACATTTGATCATATAAGTCATTTGTGTGATACTAAAAACTTCCTGAAATATTATAGTTTAGTATCCAGCATTCCGACGCTTATAAAAAATCAATTGAAGGAAGGGCTAAAGAATTTAACAAAACATGATATTGAAAATTTCAGAGTATGTAATAAATTTCTGACAAAGCTACAGTTTAGCAAGAATATTAAGTATGTGTATCATGATTTTATAAAATTTTTTTTATAAAAATCCATTCAAAAACAGACGATTACGGCTTTGGTGTTGAGATTGCGATCGATTGGAGAGTGTTTAACCCTCTTCACACTAACAATATTTGAATCGATTGCGATTGATTTAAACCAGTTTTGTTTCTTCATACTATAAGAAGATCGATTGCAATCGATCCGTATCTGGTCCTATAAAAAGTGGTGGTCTCAAAAAGATCGATTCAAACTGAGACGATTGTGGCCTTGGTACTATAGTATGAACAGGTCAGATCGATTGCCATCGATTCTAGTGTTTTGAAATAAGCATGAGATTGATCGCAATCGGTTCAAATGAGAACGTCAAAACCTGATTGCGATGGATTGCAATCGATTCAGAACATAAACGGGTTTTAAATGAATGATCAAGAATCGATTTTAATTTGGATCGATTGCATCTAGTTCAAATATTACCACGACCTTAGGCCCTGTTCACACTAACAATATTTGAATCGATCGCAATCGATTCCAATCAGTTTTGGCTGTTCATACTCTTATTTGGTCCCATAAAAAAGAGGTGGTCTCAAAAAGAAAATCACATATGTCCATTGCATACTTTCGGAAGGAATATCTGATTATGCAATCTTAGAGTTTGAGCTTGATTATTTTTTTTTTCTGACTGGAAGCAATCTTTATTGGTCCATGCCAAATATATTTTGCTTCATATACGTCATCCGTTTTGTCAGCCTTTTCCTGTTGTGTTAATTTTTTCATCATTTTCTGTTCCTAAACAATTTGTTTTTCGGAACTTCTTTCGAGCCCCTCCCCATCACATAACAATCAAGTGGTCGCTTACCCAACAAATATCATAAAGTAAAAAAGCATGTTCGTGGATGACAAACATTTTACAGCTTTACACGACAATAAACTCAAATAACAAGTTACACACAAAAACAATTTTTACTGGGTTTTCAATGAAGTGAAACTAATTCTAGCCGATTTTATTTCGATTGTTCGGTGCAAGGCAAAAACTTCATCAATACTCACAGTCACATATATCGGATCTGGCTTATCAATTTCATCCAGTAACGACCCTATGGAAGAATTAAGCTACATGTAGCTATATCGTATTTGGACATAAGATTTAGATTATTACAGTCGCATATTATTAATTTGCAAATACCGGAACTAATACAAACAACACTTGCACCTAATAAGAACACAAATGGATAACAAAATCAGACTCGTGAAATTGCAAATTTTACAGGCTTGCTTCTGATCTGATGGATATCATTACCGGCAAAAAATAATTGACTATAGTTTCACAGTGAACACTGAGAGATCTCTACAGATGTGACTCAGAGTGATGTGACAAAATAGACGTTCCGTCGTATTTGACCCAGAAGTGAATAAAATATTAGAGAACAATTTTCTCTCCAGAACAAGCATAATTTTAGTACTTCTTCCATAAGATATTTCTCCCAAACGAAAAATTCTGCTACTTATGATGATTATATAAATGCCAATCGAAAGGAAAATTACAATAAATGCATTTAAAAGCAAGTTTTTTTTATAAAGAATATTGAATTTTGCATGAATATCAACCCGTTGTCCATACTTGACAGAGTACAGATGGCAAGTTACAAAACAAAACAAAAAAAAATCCCCCCCCAAAAAAACACAACAACACAAAAAAAGCAAGCAAACAAACAAAAAAAAACAAAAACAAAAACAAAAACAAAACAAACTCAAATAAATAAAGAAAACAAACAAACCAGAAACAAATGCAATGAAAAGAAAATATCAAATAAATAAAGAAAAAAAACAAACAAACAAACAAAAAATATAAATACCCTAAAAAAACAATACAAAAGCAAATAAATGAACAAAAAGGAAAAACTAAGTAAAAAAACGATTCGAACGATATTTTAGTCCCTTTTTGTCTCGTTTTATCATGTTTTAGCTACATACCAATATTCAGTTTATTGACTATAAAAGCTGGGACTAATGTAACAGAGATTTGAAACATTTTCATTTCTCATGAATTTGGTGTCGCAGCAGATTTACCTGTAAATCGTCGTATTTTTCAAAATTTCTCTGTTGAAACATAGGACATTTTCAGTACACTTTACATCTACATTTTTCTACCGATTTTAATACAAAATACATCATTTTATAGAAAAAAGATTGCTGCAAATCATAGTATAACTTTTGTAAAATAAATTTATTCCGAAATACACACATCTTGCTCTAAAACTTGGATACTTTTGCTTTTTTTTATAAATATACCACGAAATTTTACACTTCATGACATTTTTTTCATTACACTTTCTATTTTCCCCAAAATATTTAATGCTACAAAATTTATATGATTGAAAAGATGAAACTTCGATGCGAATCATGGTATCTTTAAATTTCTTTAAATTTAGTTAAAAATTTAGTTGTAAAATACACAGGGAAAAGTTTAGTGTTTGAACTAAAAAATTTATTTCTAAAAATTGCATGAACGTGGTCACATCAGTCAAAATTAATCAGCACTGTTAACAATCTTTCCTGCATAAATTATGTATGACTATAAAGCCAATGCAAAGAGCTTTATACCAATAAAACTTCGTTATGTTAGGATGGAATTTGACAGGTAAACTAACGAGTTAAAGTTAGCCGATTTTCTTGATTTTCATTGTTCTGACACTCATTAATCCTCGATAACTGTCATTGTTTATTGGACGGTTTCTCGATAATTTTACGACCTCTATACACAAGATAACAACCCCTGGTGCATTTATTACCCATTTTTTAATTAGGATTTCATTGTTGTGTGAATAAAAAGTTAATGTTGTAAATATACGATAAATCAGCTTTTCAGCAAATTTTTTAGAATAATTTTATGTTGAGTAAATCAAAAGTTACAGCCGAAAATCGTAGCCTGGACATCGCTTTTTATTCGATCAAACTGGTTTGTTAAATAGTTTGATATCCCTGTAATATAAGTCCCAGATAAAAGGCAAAAAAAAGGAATGTCTGACAAAAATCAAATTACTCTGAAATATATTTTAATTTACAGTGGGAGAACCGGTGTCCGCGCATCCGGTGTTTCCACACACCACCGAATTTTAGATGTTGAAGTCAATTTTGGCAAACACAAATTGTTGTGTCAATAAATTTACAACTTTAAGTTTTAATGTTCAAAGAAAAGAAAAGAAATTACAAACTTTGGCGGAGAAATACGTAATTTACTTCAAAAGGCTAAAAATAGCTAATTCGTTACACCCTATTGGTTCCGAATCCCCCCTTTTCAATTATTTTGCAATTTCAATACAAATTTGCATCATTATATCATTGAAATAATAAGTTTCTTTTATCACATGGCTTGTTTTGTAAAAATCTTTCTTTTTAACATTCCTATGCTGGGTTTTCTAGGTCATGCGCGGACACACCGGCCAATACAATGTTTACGCAAAATTGGGTAAAGCTGTGTTCAGGACCCAATATCACATAGTACAGATCGATTTTCTAAAGCTTATATTTTAATTTTTCAAAAGCGTTACACTCAAGCATTCAAAGCGAGTATTTGCATATAACATGTCCACTTTTTAAAGTTTGTAAATCTAATGAATTAGTCTAAGGTGCGCGGACACACCGGCCTGCTCTGTACTTAATTTACGTACAGCAAAACATAGGTTGCGTTCACAAGCGTCACACCAAAAAATAAAACGTTCAGTTAACCACTTATGGAACGACGACGCCGCCTATCGGGAAAAGCGGTGAATGATTCCTATAAGTGTGAAAAGGTCTGGGACTAATATATTGACGGGATTTGAAACTCTATAACAAACCAGTTTGATCCAATCAAATCCTATTGACAGGCAAAATACCCATAAAGCATTGCGACGAAGACGCCATATAGCCATTTTCGTAGATATAGATTTTCGTTTTCGTCGGTGTTTGAAAGAAAATATCTATCAATAGAACCATCTCATGCACCGATAAGTGTCACAAAAGTTTTTTAATGTCTAATGTTTACTTTACGAGTGTTTATCATCACCTTCCCAGTCGGAATACACGATTTTTTTTTACTCTAGGACTTCGTGACGCGATATTTCGTGAGAAAAGTGATCGACCTAGGCAATGTTTTCGTGCATATTTTGAAGAAATTATTTGTTTAATCATGAAATAAATGTGAAATTCAAATAGAACATAAAATTTTACATATCTTAGAGTGCCTTGATGTATGATTTGTTGTGAGATTTAGTTGATTACATGCTTTGCAAGAAATTGTGTTATCGCCATTTCCTGACGAAGTGATCGACGGTGGCAATATATTTACGTACCTTTTGTGAAGAAATCATAAATAAATGTGAAATTGCAATTGAAAATATTTACTTTCATATCACAAAGTACTTTGAGGTAGGTTTTATTGTGATATTGCAGGCTTCGTAACCAAATCGTAATGTCACCATTTTGATGAGAAAACGTCGACAGTTTGGTTTGGAATACCAAGAAAAACAAACAATCAAAAATCAATAACAGCTGGGACTAATAATTCTTCATTTTTTGAAATTGCTACCAATTTAGTTCTTTGATCATTGAAACTTTCTTTAAATTATTTTTATTAATTACAAATGATTAGTAGTCAATCATTAATTCGATTAAAATGTATGGGATTTTGATTAATTCTTACAGATCGTGTTCAAAATAAACATACATACA
>MJUU01011669.1:6376-23687 GCA_002080025.1 Modiolus philippinarum
CCCTAGGCCAGGTTTGAGTTAAATTCATTGCTACATGTAGATGTCTAACAAGACTACATGTAAATCCATGTTTCTTGATTCTTCTTTTGAATCTTCAACAAACATAAAAATAAATGCCAAAGCGTTTTTAGCTCACCTGGCTTAAAGGCCATGTGAGCTTTTGCCATCACTTGGTGTCCTTCCATCAACAATTTAAAAAAATCTTCTCCTTTGAAACTGCAAAGCCAATTGTAAACAAACATGGTCTGAAGCATCACCAGGGTATGCAGTTTTAAAAATTGTGGCCGATTAGTCGGAAGACCAAACAACATGGCCGCTGTTGCTAAAAGAACATAGGGGTAAATTGCAGTTTTTTGCAAATAACTTGAAAAAGGTTACAGATATTAAAAATCTGATACTAAGTGAAAATGATCAGCATGGCAAGATCTACCTGCCTTGCAATTTTGAAGAAAACCCCAAAACCCGTCTTGGAGTTATTGCCCCTTTTCTGTAAAATTTTCAAAATCATAATATATTCTATTTTTTATTAGAAAAACTAAAACAGATAGATGTCAACTTTTTATTTAAAAAATGTTCAGCAAACCAAGAGTTATTGCTCTTTGTTTGTCTAATTTTCATAATTTTATACATTTTGTCTTGTATTTCAAAAATGATTTGAGATAAAGGTAAAGTTTGAATAGCAGAAGTTTGAAAAGCAAAAGTGTCCATCTAGCTACAATTTCTACATATATACAACAGGTTCACATCTCATCTAAGATGGCTACCATAGGGGAACATAGTTTAACATAGGACCGTATTGGATAATGTTGTAAATTGTCCTTGAAAACCGTATCATACGTCAAGTTGATATTAAATAGGCATGGTACATTGTAGCATGATGGTAATTAAATAAATGAAGGATTTTAGTATCGATCATAAATCCCAGATGGCTACTACTGCAGATTTTAGTTTAACATTGAAGCATATGGGAAAATGTTGTAAATTGCTAATTCTTGAACATCCTTTCATATATCAAGTTGATATTAAGAAGGCATGGTAACATGATGGTCATCTACCAAATTTTGCATATCTTTACCAATAACAAATCCAAAATGGCTGCCACCAGGGAACATAGTTTAACATAGGACCCAATGGGAAATGTTGTGAATTGTTATTTCTTGAATACTGTTTCATGCATCAAGTTGATATTAACTAGAAATAGCAACATGATTGTCATTAAACAACTGTAGGGTTTTAGTACCCAGCATAGATCCAAGATGGCCACAACTGAGATCATAGTTAACACTGGACTCTAAGGGAATATGTTGGAAATTTCTTGAAAAGTGTTTCATACATCAAGTTAATATTAAGTAGGAATGTAACTTGATGTTCATATACAAAATGTTGTATATTTGTACCAATCAGAAATCTAAATGGTCGCCAATGGAAGTACAGTTCTACAAAACTTAACATAAAAATGTTCTAAATTGTTACTTCTTGAAAACTTTTTCAAACATCATATTGATATTGAATAGGCAATTTAACATGACAGTAATCTACTAGATAACTGACTTCAGATTAAAGACCAAACCAACTATTGTTTATACGCACAACGCAGCGCATTGTCATTATTCTGTAAGACGTCTATGACGTCGCACTGTGTGGAAGATCAGCAGAGTGACATCTAATAACTACGTTGGTGACGAAAAGTTAGAATAATTTTGAAATAAAAAAAGTAATTAAATTACAAAAATATAATGTATATCTAAATAAGGTGGAACAATATTAAATTCAAATTCAAAGTCTTTATTGTTTGTGACAAACAAATAAACAACATGTACAACAAATATTAAACATCGTTTACTTTTGTAGACATATGAAAAGAATTGCCAATATTCCTACGTTATTGGGCTGGGCCAGCCGCTGACCATCAATCAAATATACAAATTATTCGTCATGGAGTCCTTTAATTGATATAATTTGTAAAATTGCGACACCTGTATCGCCCAAACCAGCGTTTGGTCGCGGAACAACGGATCTGTGCTTCAATTCCCGGTCGAGGTGAAAAATTTCATGGACCCAATTTTCGGCTCTTACACCATCTGCAAGGGTTGTCTCAAGGAAAGACCCATAGCACCTTAAACACTTTTCATGTAGTTCGGCAAGGTTGCAAATCACTTAAAAATGTAAATTGCCTAAGGTTGGTGGTTCTCTACGGGGACTCCGGCTCCCTCCACTACTAAAACTGACGGTCACGATATAGGTGAAATACTGCTGAAAACCCATACAAACCAAAATAACTACAAACAAACTAACAAACCAAAAAAAAGCATAAAAAATGTAGACCACAATAGTCTTGACTTCGTACTTGACAACTGGTATGATTTCGATTCTGCCATATGCAGGAGCATATGACATTTGCGCCGATCTTTTTAGTGTGAACAAATGACAAAAATACCTGTGTTTGACACGAAATTAACAAGTAAAATTCGCGCAGTTAAAAGAAATAATCGGCGCAAATGAAAGAAAAAATCGGCGCAAATGCAATTAAAAAAAAACGGTATGCAGATATAAAATGTCAAGTAAAAATTTATGCAATGGTGCAATAATAATATTAAAGACCATTATACATGTTTTAGGGACACGTGTACAACATTTTATTTTCGGAAGGGCCTGGGAATTTTTATGTGGAGCTTACAATTCTTTATGCCTGCTTTTCTTTTATCAGTCAGTCATTATAACTGATGTATCTTCCGTATATTTGTTTATTTCATTATGTTTTTGTTTAATAGGCACGTATATGTTTGTATTGCCGTAACCCAAATGGGTTCTATATGAATAAAATATAACATATATTAATACACCCCAAAAACGAAGTTAATGTACACTGGTATCGCCTTATCCGTCCATTGGACATTTTTTTTTATGGAGCCATTGTATATGAGAAAAGGCTTTTATAAGTTGGAATGACTTGTGTGTAATCCTTTTTGCATTTTTGAGCAAAATAAATATGTTTAAATCAACACCCGTTACAAATACTACCAGAAAATCCCGAGATAATAACTTCCAAATCCCGAATGATCGATTCATCCCCATAGTCCTCAAAAATACAATAAAAATTCTGGAATCCTGATAAAGGGTGGTAAATCCCGAATTCCTGAGGAATAAAATACTAGTAGTTGATTTAACCGAGTATTCCCATGAATATTACGAAAAGAATATCCAGGACAACACAGGAACATATTTGAAACAAAAACAAAAAAAAATGTAAAAAAAAAATAGTGTAACACCTTCTTTTTTATTTTCTTTTTCCTCAAGTCGCGCTTATTAATAAGAAAGTGTCCATAAAGTACACTGCTGTACAAAAAATGATTGATGTTTAGATTATTGCTTCGGTGTTCAACTTTCGACGTATATTACTGTGACGTCATCTTCATTGAAAGAAAAAAAAAATCAAGTGACATGTGGCCGAAAAGGCCAATTTTTGTCGTTATATTCCATTATATCTTTCTTATGAGTTCGGTGACCTATTGTTTATATTGCCTTATTCTAATTAATACAACTAACTTTTCATGCTCTGAAAGTATGAGGAAAAAATCAACAGCAGAATTTTCACAATTTAATAGAAAAGATAACAAAAATGTCAAATATTTTGCGCGGGAAAGTAATTCAGCGTTAAAATAATCATCACTCTTACATTAAAAAGTTTGTTCTTTAATTGAATTGAAATTTATAGACTTCCCGGGTATAATACAGAAATCTGTTTGCAATTTCAACCATTATTACTGAAATGGCAAGGATTTGAAGTTTACCTTCTCATTTCTCCATCTTCCGATTTTAGCTAATTTTCATGGTGCTATAGCAACAAAACGAATTCGGTGACCTATATTTTTTATTCTTGAAAATTGTCCCAAATACCTTGAAGAATGATTATGCTAAGTTTCATGAAAAAATCAATTGTAGAAATGATTAGATGGTTTGGTCTTTAATCGTTATACCCTGTGGGAAATCTTATTTGATCAGTAGCCACCAGGTGAGCGATACAGACTCACATGTGAGCCTCTGGTATTTGTATTTTTTTCTCCTTCGTGTAAAAATTAGAAATAGAAATTCCCCCCAAATATGATCTTATATACAGTGAAGATTCTGGAATGAAAACATAGATATTAAATTTAATCAGATCTATGAGAACAGTACTTGAATGTTAATTGTTATTTTACAGTTGGTTGGGGTACAGATCAGCGAGGGTTTGGTGAAGATCCTGGAATGAAAACACAGATATTAAATTTAATCAGATCCATAAGAACAGTAATGAGAAGTAAGTTGTTTCATAATATAGACTAGGCATTAATAAAAAAACAAACTTGTATGGGTGTTGTATTTGAACATTTATTGGTAGTTTGGGGTCTAAAAATAAAACGATAGATGTTTTAGTTTTTTTTTCTAACTCCTGGTAAACCAGATGGTCTTAACAAGATGTTGAAATGGCAAGAAGGTATCTGCAACTTCGGGTTGAGAGCATCTGTCACAAAATGTTGACAAACGAATGGAAAGCAAGTGTATTTGTTCGCGATCACACATATTTTAAGACATGTTTTGAAAATCAAAGAATGCTATTCTCTTCCAATATAATCGTATGGAAATTTCCTGCTTTCTGCTTTGCAAAAGAGCTAAAAATAAAGTAAAAATCACTTAGCAACAAGGTCACTTTGTGTATGTTTGGTTTTAATTTCAATCATTTCATTGTGTAAAAAGAAGTCTCCTTGAAAATAACATGTTTAGATGATTGGATACTATTGATAGGCTCGCTACCATTGCAGAAATAGGAGCGAAACCAGGCATGTTCTGTGATTGGAAGGTTATCAAATGCACTCTAAAATTTAAGTAAAAAACAATAAGCTGTCAACTTGTATTGCAGTTCTAGGCCTTTTTAATATCTTTTTAGAAGGATTTTTTTTGTTATTTTTTTCTACCTTTCCACGATAGTGGAAGGGGCAAATAGATTTACAAAATGTACCTTTGTCAGTCCATCGGTCCATCCCTCCGTCCCGAAATGTTCAACTCCATTTACTTCTGTTTTCCTCATATTAATTGCCCAGGGCGCTTAAAAAATTTGAAAAGGGGCACTTATTAAGTTAGGCACAAACCATTTTTCAAAAAGGGGCTTTAAGAATGAAAATCATTGATCTAACATACTGGTAAGTATACAATGCAAAGATTGTTTTAATGCTGTTACCCATTTTTGTATTATCTTTAAAATTAACACAGGAAAGATAACTTTAAATCAATTATTTGTACTGCAATTGATTAGATATGTTATTTACAGCAGGAAAATCTGACATACTATTTGTCGTAACAGTCATATTTAAAGGGGCCTTTAAAGACTTCAAACTAATTTTTTGGTCAGGGGGGTGCTTATAGTGGAAGGGGCACTTAAAATGATGAATATTGGTACCTAATTCATTAACAATTTGGTGTCCCTGACAAAAATTTTATGCTTGAATGATTAGGTCAAATTTTGTGTTTTTAAATGTAACCCGAACCATCACTCAAAAAAAAAAATAATAATAATAATTCACAGGCAATGCCAACATTAGAAAAAATGCCCATTTCTCAACAACTAAACATAATAAGACAATGATGTATCATCAAATGAATTGCTTTGACGAGTACTAGCAAAAATCATTTGAAAAATTTAAAAGTGGCTTTGGCTTATATTTTATGCTTCAGTAACTTTTGTTTAATTTGGTTAAAAAATGCATTTCTGATGAAGCACTCCTTCTTTCCTTGGTTGTACTTACTCTTATCACATATTATTACCAAAGAAAAATGCTGTTCCACTAAGTATAGTCTATCAATATATAATGAAAGGATATTGAGTAAATACACATGAGATAAAGTCTCTACAAATACTGGTTCTATACATGGATTCGTTTTCTAATTGTAACAGTTAATATGAAAAAGAAAGGAAATTGGGTAAATGTCAAGGAGACAACATCCCATATCCAGGTTAAAATGACAAAAAAAATAAACATCTAGGGGTCACCATATGGTCTTCAACACAGTGAGGAACCTAACACCATATAGTAAGCCCTAAATGGCCCCGAAAAGGTAAAAAAGTGAATAAATCAATGGAAACAAAGTTTGGATATGTGAATATATTTGGTATTGAACCCTATGGCAAACATACTAGGTGACATGCTATCTTTTTTCCTTTTCAGTTCCACTTATAGCTATTAATGTGGTAGTTATTGGATTAAAGTTACTACTGGGATAGCAAGTATATAATGTAAGGGAGACAACTAAGTGTGCCTTGTTTATCTGCAGAATGGACAAGATTTTTGTTTGGAGAAAGTGCAATATTAAACATTTACAAAAAATATTTATTCTCATTGAATGGAAGGGAAATAGTATGCTTGATTGAAAAATATGATTTAAATGAATGTGTGTTGTCATGGAGACCAAATTATTGTTTTGATTTTATATTCACAAGAATCTGTTTTGCATTTAGTTTATCAGATGTATGAAAGAAAAGTATGGGGAACAAATTAAACCTGTTATTGATGTGAAACTGAGCATACTGAAAGTACAAAATGTGTCAAAAGTCAAAGGAGAACAAGCAAAATAAGACAAAAGAAATAGAAAATTTTACATGAATTATACAAGTTTTTAGTTTTCTTTGAACTGAACACCAATACCAGTGTAATTCTGTTCTAAAGTTTAAACAGAAAATCATTCACAAGATATGTAGGACATAAACATGGAATTTCCAGAATGAGAACCTCATTTAGAATTTTTGAAAGTAGACCATTTGCTGTCATGAAGTCTTTTTTTTTTCCTTTCAAGAGCTCATGGTAAATTGAATTTTGAACCAATGAATTTGTTAAGATGATACAAATATTTGTTAAATATAATAAATTTGAATATGAGATACATTTTTTATTGTTATACTGCTAATTGACAACAGCTTATTTTCACTTGATACTCATCTTATACATGTACAATCCCTGGACCAGTCAACATTCCCATTTTTGCAATCAGTCATCAGTCAAAAGTCAAGTCAGATCAGTCATAATTCAAAAGGCATCTATCAGATCATTCATCTGTCAAGATTCATCGTTAAACAGTTAGAGCTTGTGTGTACTCTTCATCCGTCAGTGTTCATCATTCAGCCAAGCAAATTGTATTAGTCATCCATCACAGGTCATTTTTTATTGTGTCGCCTGCGTTCACGCAGTGGCGACATATAGGGATCACTATCCGTTGTCTTGCGCAGGGGCGTAGCTAGGTATGAAATGAAGTATAGGCACAAAAAACGGCAAAGAGTTTGTGTGCTTCTTAGGGTCCCCAGCAGGTGTAGGACAAGGCCATATTAAGGGGTCCAGGGGGCAAAGCCCCCGGCAGGTCTGGTAATTTAGCCGATTGGAGATGATTGTTCACGTTTTCAGAGTGCTTGTGTCCTGTTAGTTCAATCAGACTTTGCCAGTAACTTTGATTGTTGTTTTACCAAACCTCCATCCGTGAAACCGATATAGCAATGGTCGACTTCTAGCAACGGATTCCGTCAAAACTTATGCTAAGAAAAGTATTGAACTCGCTTCGAAATAATAATGAGGTAGGTGCAGCTTAAGGAAATAGTCGTTCCATTGCAATGGTTTCCATGTATTTTGGGGATAAGTTGATTTGTGCACATTTTTGTTTTGACTGTCAATAAAATACAAACATCTAACCCTGCAACACACATAAAACAATGTGCCATAATTTACATAAAACGGGAAAAGATGGGTTTTGAAAATGTGAAATGGCTGCTCTGATTTTACTTTATGCTGACCAGGGATGTATAAACATTAGCATCTATGATTTGGATATTTTAATGTGGTTTAATTTTGTCATGACATTTTTAAAAGATTGGGGGTATAACGTGAAATAGAAATGCACTTCAGAATTCCACTTGGGCACGTCACCGTAGGAATAACTTAAGATCACGTCACCGTAGGAATAACTAAGATCAAGGGCAAAGTGAGTAAAAAGTGGATAGAAAGCTGATTCACTACTGGTGTTAAACTATTTATGCCGTTTATGGACATTCATGTTGATACAAATATGAAGTAAGGTACACATAAATTAAAAATAAAAAAAACTTCACTTTTATCTGTCCAGTATTGTTCGATGAAAGCAGGCGCTTAGCTTGAGATTATATGTGACTTATCGAGAAGGAAACCTGAAGTCCATTTAGAAGAAAGAATGGTTATTTAATTATGTAATAGACAAGAACAAGGTCTGGCTATTTTGATGTTTGAAGCGGTTAGAATTCTTGACTTGTGTTTTTCGAATCGGACGTTGAAGGTTCTGTTTGGTCAAAATTCTATGTGAACATCCTTTTATATTTTCTAGGAGAGCAGAGTCACTGTGAAGGCTAATAAATTTCCTGCCCCTACCCATTTCTCCACTTTTTCAGTGCAGTGGCAACCAACACTCGTTGCCCCGGTTGTTAATTCCACCTTTATTTATTTTTTATTCTTTTACTTGTACATTTTCTGATATAATTAACTTGTTCTCGTTTTGATATGACTAATATTGCTCACTGGACATTAAACTCTAGCTAATCAATCAATCCTGTTCTGGTGTTTTTCTTTTTCCCAAACGACAAATGCACAGGCACTTTCTTCATAAAAATATTCAGTCCCCCCTCTCTTCTTTCAAAGAGGCAATGACATTTTTTTATGAAACAACTGCCTGCGCATCATTGATTTATATTCGTACATCGTAAGGATAACATAAAGTTCTGGGACTGCAAACCTGCTTTAATTCAGCGTTAGTGTTCTGATTTTATACCAAAACAGGCAACCTTAAAAACATTGCCAATTTTTTGTATAGGCACGTGGTTACTCGAGCCTTACGTAGCTACGCCCTGTTGCGTCCGTCTTTCGTCAGCGTCACAAAAAATTTCTGTCACATTTTTCTCAAGAACTGTATATCCCAGTCTTCTGCAATTTGGCATACTGTATTAGTATGGAAATCTATACCATGTAAAAAAGTTTTGGATCTCTCGCATGCCCACTTCCTTTTGACGGAACTTAGAATATTTTTTGCATCTTGAAAATTTCTGTCACAATTTTCTCAGGAACCACATATCCCAGCCTTCTGCAATTTGGCATCGAGTATCAGTATGGTGATTTATACTGTTTAACAGAGTTTTGGATCTCTTGCATGCCCAAATTTCTGTCACGTTTTTCTTAGGAACCACATATCCCAGCCTTCTGAAATTAATCATTTAGTGTCAGTATGAGGACCTATACTATGTAAAGGAGTTTTGGATCTCTCACATGCTCATTTCCTGTTTGACGGAACTTAGAATATTTTTTTCGAGTCTTGAAAATTTCTGTCATGTTTTTCTCAGGAAACACATATTCCTGCCTTCTGCAAATTGGGCATGGAGTACCAGTATGGGGACCTTTACTGTGTAAAAGGGTCTAGGATCTCTTGCATGCACACTTTCTGTTTGAAGGAACTTAAAATATCTTTTTGCGTTATTACGCAGGCAACACATGTCTTCCTTGGAAGACTTACCACTCATTGCAGGTTTATTAAAATATCGGAATAAAATATCAGAATACTTCTGTAAACAGTGGTATTATATCGGCCTGAAAATACAGAGAGAAAATTGAAAAATCTTGAATAAAGAATTAGAAATTAATTAAATATCTAAATATTTTTTTTATTTGTAATGATTGTAAAAATATGTGAAAAATCATGCAAATATATTAGAAGACACTTTACAAACTCCAAGGTTAACAACAAGAAGTGCTATAAATGTTTGCAGCATGAGATTTTCATAATATAAAATTAACAGTTTTTATATGACCGCAAAAAATTTGAGGTCGTATAATGGTATGGATGTCCGGCGTCTTTGTCGTCTGTAGACACTTTTGTTTTTGGTCAATAACTTAAGTTCCATTTGACCAATCCTTATGAAATTTTACCACAGTGTTCCTTGGCTCAAAAGAAAGGCTGGGTGGGTTTTTGGTTATTTTGGCCCCTCCTGTTTTTATAAAAGGGCCAAAAAGGGCAAAATTAGGTGTTTTCTCATATTTGGCTGCAGAATATTTATTATTTATTGGATTTTGATGGGGTTTCTTTTGGTGTGTTTCTAA
Source organism: Modiolus philippinarum (assembly GCA_002080025.1). NCBI lineage: Eukaryota > Metazoa > Mollusca > Bivalvia > Mytilida > Modiolidae > Modiolus > Modiolus philippinarum. The sequence continues at coordinate 16,510 of MJUU01011669.1, forward strand.
TTCAATTTTCTATTAGCAGTATGACTACGGATTTTACGTGGCATGTACCATTCAGGAGAAATATGGGGCCTAAAAGGGGCGATTTTCAAAAATTTTATTTTATATATTTTTAGTCCGATTTTGATGCAGTTTTTTGCAATGGATTCCTTTAATTTTGAAAATAAATATAGAGGTACAACATCAGATTTTTTGACATTTTTTTCTTTTTCCGAGCTATGAGGGGCCAAATGGGGACAAGATTGCAAATTTGCAGATTACCAAAAATTCTTATTTTTCATCGGATTTCGATGGTTTTTTTTCTTTGGATTCCTCTTGATATAAGCTTTCAGCAGTATGTCAATGGATTTTGCATAGCTCTTACTGTTTCCACGCTACAAGGGGTCAAAGGTGACAAAATTGTAATTTTTAAAAAATGTGAAATCTTTATTTTTCATAGATTTTAATGGGACTTTTTCTTTGGATTCCTCTTGATAAAAGCTTTTCTGTATGTAGCTGACATACCGCTTACCATTTCCAATATATATAAAAGGAATTATAAGAGCTATTTTTAGTTCGCCTCAACGAAGTTGAGGGGGACTATTGGAGTACCCCCGGCGTCCGCGTCCGCCTTTGGGTATATATCTAAGTAACCATGCAGTGTAGGGTCATCAAACTTTGCATGCAGGTGCATCTTGGGTTAACTCACAGCCTCCAGGAAAATTAGGTCTCTCTGACCTATAGTTTCCGCTTGAGTGGATTGCATTCAAATTTACATTTAAGTTCATATCTCAGTTACTTTGCATAGTACAATAATCTAACTGTGCATGTGCATGCATCTCTGGTGGTAGGTCAGCATCCAGGCAAAATAAGGTCACTTTGACCTATATTTTCTGCTTTAGTGACTTACATTCAAGTTTACGTCCGAGTTCAGATCTCAGTCACATTCAAGTTTACGTCCGAGTTCAGATCTCAGTCACTGTACATGGTAGGATCATCTAACCTTGCATGTGCATGCATCTCTGATGGTAGGTCAGCATCCAGGCAAAATTGGGTTGCTGCGACAAAGTGCCACAACGAGGCAAACTTTGTAATCATTGATTACCTATGTTTTATTTTCCTTAGTTTGTGTGCATCTAATTACTGGTTCAAGCTCTCTTTTGTGTCCATTTAATTACTGTATCAAGCTCTTTACTGTGTCCTCATTTATTTTGAATTACACTTGTTCAAATTTCAGTGTTCAACATGCTGTGGTCGTATCATGCTGCGCTCAGCGTAGCCCTTTATTCCATTATTGAATTGTTTTGAAATGATTCTAATGTTTGCCATATAAACTTTTTAAAAATCTTTGGCAATATAATATCTGATTAATAGAATTTTGAGTGTGAAAAGTGAAAACAATTTCTGAAAACAACATCAGGTAGTGATTTATTCCTGTAATTTCTATATTTTTTCTTTGGTATAGTATATAAACTCCATTGGAGTATTCAATACTTTTGGTACATGCATAGATCTAAGACAGTCTTTGAATAGTATTGAAGTGTTTCAAAATTATATAATTACATTTTATGCATATTCATTTGAATTCCGTCAATTTGATAGGTGAACACCGATCACATGGCATATCAATGTGAAGTTGCAATATTCCCATGAATCACATCTGACCACATGTTCATGTGGCGGATTAATTTGTAAAAATAGAATCCCAATGTACATAAATGCACTTCCCTGTAAATAAATTGTGGTTTTTTTTTATATTTCTGTTAAAATGTAATTATAAGAATTGAATGCATTATTGGGAAGTTTCATAGGGATTATGAAAGTGTTGACATGCATAGGTCTAAGACAGTCTTTGCATAGTATTGAAGTGTTTCAAAATTATATGATTACATTTCATGCATATTCATTTGAATTCCGTCAATTTGATAGGTGAACACCGATCACATGGCATATCAATGTGAAGTTGCAATATTCCCATGAATCACATCTGACCACATGTTCATGTGGCGGATTAATTTGTAAAAATAGAATCCCAATGTACATAAATGCACTTCCCTGTAAATAAATTGTGTTTTTTTTTATATTTCTGTTAAAATGTAATTATAAGAATTGAATGCATTATTGTGAAGTTTCATAGGGACTATGAAAGTGTTGACTGGGCACACATTTTCAACATGAAGCGCTACCGCGCTTCATTAAAAATGTGCTTCGGTCAACACTTTCATACCCCAATGGAACTTCAAAATATTAAATGCATTTAATTCTTAATTGAATGTTTGCGATATACACTTTTTAGTTTTTCAATTTGCACATATAGTTTCCAAAATGGCCATACAGCTAATTAAAATTAATTGCAGTTGGAGTTAACATATCTGTTATGGTCTCATGCTCCTTTACTCAATATCCTTATGTAAAATACACACAGAGTGTTTCAGTTACAAATTCCCTGGTCTGACAAGAGGGAAAACACCAAGAATTAATGATGAAATGCTGGTGTTTACACTGACATTTATGACTCGACCAATATGTTGCAATGTTATTAACAGGAAGTTTGTTTGTGTTTACCACAACTATTGCTGGTGTATACAGTTTGAAAATTGTAAGACCTGAGTGTTTTGTAACTGAAACACTCAGTGTGTACTGTATCAGTCAATATAAATAAGTCATCAGCCATCTGTCACCGATCATTTGTCCATAATAAAACAGTTTTTACTCTATTTGCCATCCGTTATGATTCAAGAGTCATCAGTTTGTTTTACTATTCGTCAGTCGTCAAATGTCATGTTCAGTGATCATTCACCAGCCAACGATCAGTCAAAATGGAATATTGACTGATCCAGGGACTGAAATTCATGTGTACCAATAGGTTATGTTAAGATGAGATGATTTGCTCAATTTCAGGAAATGATTTGTTTTCTTTTCAAATATAATTTAATTACAGTGTTTTATGTGTAACCATCCACCAATATTAAAGTCAACAGCTAAAACATTTTAACAATTTGACGGACTCGTTGGTCCATTTGAATTCATCAATAGCTGTTGTCAAGTGATTAATGATAAATGGGAAGGTGTGAAAATAGGACTTTTCAAGTGATTGGTCATTATGCAACATGGACAAAATCACCACCAGGTAATCTTCATGGTTATGTCTGTGGTTGCTGGGTCCACATAAAATTTACACTTCTATTGAAAATAGGAAAAAAAGGGTTTGCTGTAGTTTTTAGCTCACCTGCCTATAGCCAGGATGAGCTTTTGCCATCACTTGGCGTCTGACGTCCGCCCTTCTATCTGTCGTAAACTTTTCATTCAAAGATCTTCTCCTCTGAAACTGCTGCCCCTGGGCCAATTGGAACCAAACTTGGTCACAATAGTCCTTGGGTAGTTCCCTATAAACACGTGTCTGACAAGTCCGACCTCGACCTAGATGGCCGCTAGTAAGGAGCTTAGTAAAAAATTGGACCATATATTCAAAGATCTTTTCCTCTGAAACTACTGGGCTAATTGGAATCAAACTTGGTCGCAATAGTCCCTAGTTGGACCCATTTCAAAAATTTATCTGTTAAGTCTGCATCATATCCATGATGGCGGCCAGCGGGAACATGATTTTAATATTGGACCAAATGAGAAAGCATTCAAAGATCTCTGAAGCCGCAGGGCCAATTGGAACCAAACTTGGTCAGAATAGTCCTTTGATAGATATGTCGGACAAATCTGCACTTGATCCAAGATGGCTGCCAGTGGAGAACTTAGTTTAACATTGGACCCTTTGGGAAATATATTGGGAAATAGATCTTCACTAACTCTATTTGGCTAATTGGAGGCAAACTTGGTCACAATTATTAATTGAATAGTCCTTTCAAAAAAGTGTCCAGTGAGTCTGCATCACATCCAAGATGGCTGCCAGCAGGAACATCATTTAACAGTTGACCCAATTGGAAAGCATTTAAAGACCATCTCCTCTGAAGCCACAGATCCAGTTGGAACCAAACTTGGTTACAATAGTTCTTGGGTGATTTTAACATTGGACAAAATGAGAAAGCATTCAAATATCTCTGAAGCTGCAGAGCCAATTGGAACCAAACTTGGTCAGAACAGTCCTTTGATAGTTATATCAGACAAGTCTGCTCTTCATACAAGATGGCTGCCAGCGGAGAACTTAATTTTAACATTGGACCCTATGGGAAAAGATATTCAATGAATTTCTCTGAAAGAACTGGATCAATTGGAACCATACTTGGTCACAATCATCCTTAGTTGGTCCCATCTGAAAAGTGTGTCAAGCATGTCTGCATCCCAGGGCCAATTGAAACCAAAGTTAAGCACAATGGGACTTTAAATGGTCTTCAAAAAAGGTGACAGTTGGTCTGCACCCTATCCAAAGTAGCTGCCAGTGGGGAACATAATATAACATCAATGTCTATTAACAAACTTGAAAATGTGACCCTTAAACATTGTGATTATTTTGACTGTATATGTCAGCCATGGCCAAGGTGAGCAATACTGGTTTCAATCAAAAACTGATCACCTATTTCTGAATTCTGAATTAATCAAAAGCAAAGGGATCAGGCACAAGTTATAACAACATTATTATAAGCCCTCTCCCTACAATTTACAACATAAGAAGCAATGTTATTACAATATACAAATTCACAGATTTCTGAATCTGTCATAGTAAAGACTATCACCATAACAACATTAAGATAAACAAATTGTGAGGGATCATGGAGTGATTACTTGCTGGCTAAATTGGCCCTGATGTGTTATTCTCTTTTCATAATGTATTCCTCAATCTGTCCACCATTACTTATCTTTTCTGATTTTTTTCATTTGCAGCTATACCATTGAGGGTTATGTACGAGTCTGTTTATCAAAATTCTAACTACTTGAAATTACTGAGGCTTCATTCCGTGTATTGCATTCGATGGATGTCCTTGGTACTGGATTTTGCATCCTATTTGATACTTTTTGTAATGAGTACTTCTTTTTTTATTACTTTGGATTATGGCTTTCCATATTATATGATACTAATGCTGCTGATGAGAGGTTACTCCTTTAAACATGTGTACAGCATAACGAAATTTCCTGTGAATTATGCAAGTTCACTATTTAAGTATTTTGTCCTTTACAAATTGTGAGGGATCATGGAGTGATTACTTGCTGGCTCAACTTGCCCTGATGTGTTATTCTCTTTTCATAACTTATTCCTCTATCTGTCCACCATAACTTATCTTTTCTGTTTTTTTTTCATATGCAGCAATACCATTCACGCATATTTACAGGAGTTATGTATGAGTCTGTTTCTCGAAATTCTAACCCCTTAAAATTAATGAGGCTTCATTCCGTGTATTGCATTTGGTGGATGTCCTTGATACTGGATTTTGCATCCTATTTCGATATTTTTTGTAATGAGTACTTCTTTTTATACGACCGCAAAAATTTTGTGGTCGTATTATGGTATGGCGCAGTCGTCGGCGTTGGCGTCGGCGTCTGTGGCCAGCATAACTTTGTTTCTAGTGGACGGATCATCTTCAAATTTCAGTATGTGGTTTCTTGGCATAAGGGCAATCCCGGGTTTTAATTTCGGGTTTGTGGCCCTACCCGTTTCAGAAAAAAGGGGCCAAAAAGGGATTAAATTGGGTATTTTTGTGCCTTTGGACAGCGTAACTTTGGTTCCAGTGAACGGATCATTTTCAAATTTTAGTATGATGTTTCTTGGCACATGCTTTAGCCCAGGCTATAATTTTATGCTCCAGGCCCTGTCCGTTTTAGAAAAAACTGGCCAAAAGGGGTTAAATTGAGTGTTTTCACATATTTGACTGTAGAATCTTTATTATTTATCGGATTTTGAGTGGGCTTCTTTCAGTAAACTCCTTAGAAAATTTCCAGTCTGGATTATGCCAACGGTTTTCACGTGGCATGTACCGTTCACGAGTTAAATGGGCTCAAAAGGGGCGAATTTCAAAAATTTCATTTTTTTAAATTTTTAGTCCGATTTTGATGCATTTTTTCCCAAAGGATTCCTTATGAAAAATTATCATAGTGCTCTACTATTAGATTTTTGGTAACTTGTTTCCTTACCCAGCTATGAGGGGCCGAAGGGGATAAAATCGTAAATTTACAGATAACCTAAAATTTTTATTTTTCATCGGATTTCGATGGGATTTTTTTCTTTGGATTCCTCTTGATTTAAGCTTTCAGTAGTTTGCAACGGATTTGGCGTAGCTCTTCCCGTTTCCGAGCTATGAGGGCCGAAGGAGGCCAAAATCGTAAATTTACAGATAACCTAAAAATTTTTATTTTTCATCGGATTTCGATGGGATTTTTTTTCTTTGGATTCCTCTTGATATAAGCTTTCAGCAGTATGTCAATGGATTGGGCGTAGCTCTTACCTTTTCCGAGCTATGAAGGGTCAGATTTTTATTTTCCGTAGTTTGTGTCCAGCTAATTACTGGGTCAATCTCCCTATTGCGTCCATCTAATTATTGTATAAAGCTCTTTCCTATGTCCATACTCACTTTAAATTCCACTTTTCAAATTTCAGTGGACGACATGCTGCGGTCGTATCATGCTGCGCTCGGCGTAGCCCTTATTTTTTTATTAGTTTGGATTATGGCTTTCCATATTATATGATACTAATTTGGGATTTGATACATCAATGTTTCTGCACTGAAAACGGAGAACGCAGATACACTAATTATTTAGTAGTAGGAAAAAACAAAACATATTTTGTAAAGAACCACACTGAGTGAAACAAGAAGTTCACGGAGAATGACATCAAGATGTTGGAATTTTTTAATAGATAATAGTTTTGTCGAATTTGGAGGCCGTGTTTTTCTAAAGACAATCGGGATTCCCATGGGAACTAAGTGCGTGCCACTTTAAGGTGGTCTCTTTCTTTTCTCGTATGAGGCGAAGTTTTTACAAGGGCTAACACAGAAAAAAACAAAAACATTTAGCCCAGTCCTTTAATTTCAGCTTCCGCTAAATAGACGATGTACTTCCTCTTAATAATCCAAAATTCAGATCTATCCCAATGAGCTTGAATATAAGGAGTCAACTGATACACCTACTTCAGCTTCGTGTTTATATCTTTTAATATACATCGACGAAAATGGACGTTTGAGATCTAAGCTATATGACAAACATGATTTTAACTTCCCAATTGTGAACTTTCCCTTTCAGCAATATACCTACCTCCCCAG
>MJUU01011669.1:30449-57483 GCA_002080025.1 Modiolus philippinarum
GGGTTTCCGACTGATAACTTGTGAATGAAATAATATATTGTCTTCAAACTTGGTATGTACATTGTTAATAACAAAACACAGGCCAAGTTCGAATTTGGGTTCTGAGGTCCAAGGGGTTCTGGAGTTATGTCCCTTTAAACTTCGAAATATTGCGAATTTTTGGGTTTCCGACTGATAACTTGTGAATGAAATAATATATTGCCTTCAAACTTGGTATGTAATTTGTGTACCACAAAACTCAGACCAAGTTCTATTTTTTTTTGTTCAGAGGTCCAAGGGGTTCTGGAGTTATACCCCTTGAAACTTTGAAATTTTGAAAATTATAGGGTTTCCGACTGATAACTTGTGAATGAAATCACATACTGTCCTCTAATTTGGTATGTAAGTTGTTTGCCATAAAACACAGGCCAAGTATAATTTTTGGTTCAGAAGTACACAGGGATCTGGAGTTATGCCTCTCTAAACTGAAATTTTGTGAAACGTGGCGGGGTATCATGTAATGCACCATTACTATTTTTTCAACATAACTTAATTGTTAAATGTAACTAAAATAAAATTTTATTTTAAATTTCAAAAAACTGAAAGTTTTGCATGTACTGATTTTCATGCAACTGTTATTGTTGATAATTCAGTGTTTACAAAATAAACAAAATAAAGTGCAAATGTTCTTCAATAAAATAAACACAATAGTTACTTATACAAAGAGAATTATCACGATACAGACTGCCCTCGGGATAACGATATGGACTGACACATAGATAATATCCTCGTCTTCGGCTCGGTCATTAGCCATGTGTCAGTCCATATCGCTATCTCTTGGGCAGTCTATATCTCGTGATAATTCTCTCTTTATAAGTAACTATTATATAAATATTTTACCCTTTTGGAAAATGTATCGTGATGTTACTTTTGTTCTGTGACATTCAGTACTAGTGTTATTTGGATGTGCGTTGTCTAAATTTTCTTTCTTTATTTTGTATTTACATTCGTCTTTCTGTCTGTCATTTTAGACGTATATGTTTGCGTTAAAAATATTACTAGTGTCCACAGCTAGTGGAACTTGCTACATATAGACAAACACAGGTATCTCATCAAGTCATTTGATTGTAAGAAAACTTGGCATTATAAAATAGTGAGATGTGGGCACTATAAACATTGGAATATTAACATTTGGAATCTACAAAAATAACAACATTTGGAATTTACAAAAAAGGCGAAATTGTAAAGAATGATTATTCATACGAAAAATTCTCTCAAGAACAAATACATCATAACTGAAATATATATATAGAGCATATAAAAATATATGTTGTGCAATGGCCATAAATTAACGTAATAAACAAAGTAAAAATGGTAAGGTAAGCCACAATTAAAAGGTAAAATTAAACAAAAATATACATACTAAAAAACAGCTAAAATATCCGAAACGGGTTAAAAGGAAACTGTGCCCAATGTTTCGGCCAGTACGGCCTTCTAGGGGCAACCGGGACAGAAAAATAGAAAAGGGTGTGGAGGATACAAGAGAAAACTACCGACTAACGTTGTAACGAAAATCACCTGTAAAAATCATGCTTAATCTTGAACTTAATCCAAAAAAGAAATGTTTCTTAACATTCATGCCAAAGGGTTGAACAGTCCCTAGAAAATGGATAATTTTTTGTTCAAGGAACTGACGTTGTTTCTCACCCGCACTAGTTTGTAAAAGGACAGTTAAATGCATGTCACGTATGCTGTGGTTGGGTCGCGGGGCAATCCTTTCCATAGGTGACGCTCTGTTTATGTTCGACAAAGCGATCACCTAATCTGCGACAAGTCTCGCCCACATAGATCATCTGGCATAGTTTGCAACCAACAGTATACACTACGTTTTCAGGAGTGCAGGTAAAACTATTTTTTAGTTTGAAAACGTTAGCTGGTCCTACTACTTCATCTGTTTCCCAAGTAAAATTACAAGTCAGACAGCGAGATCGCTTACATTTTCTAGTGCCCATGAATTCACGGGGAATTTGAGGAGTAGCACTCTTGAAAGAGCTAGTGACAAGGTGCTGTTTTAGACTCTTCCCTTTTCTAAAGGCCGCAATCGGAGGAGAATTCTGGAAAACTGCTGACATGTGTTCGTCCTTGAGAGTTACGGATCAAAATGTTTTTGATGGCTTCGTTGTGAGGGTGGTATGTGAGAACCAACGGCAACGGTCGTCGGTATTTCTCACCCTCTTCTCCATAGCCTCAGATCTGGTCACTCGGGAAACTGAAATCATAGGTCGATCCAAAAGTTTGCTTGGGTAGCCTCTCTTAACGAAAAAGGATTTCATTCTGTTACATTGAGTCTTGAAGTCCAGCTCATCGCTACAAATCCGACGAAGTCGTAAGAATTGTGACTTTGGAAATGCATCTTTGCATGACTTAGGATGACAAGACCCATAATTTAAGTAACAGTGGGCGTCGGTCGGTTTGTAAAACACTGAGGTAGAAATTTGCCCATCCTTTATGGAACAATAAATGTCGAGAAAAGAAAGACTATCTTTGGCAATATTAAAAGTGTATTTGATGGCTGTGTAATGGTTAAAAAAAAAACGCAAAATATATTAAAGTAAAATGTTGATAAATAATATTTTGAAACTGATTAAAATTGGATTTAAATGAGCTTTACAGTAAAAAAAAAGAATAAAATAATTTTACAATAAATGTTATTACAGTCCGGAAAATAGGATAATTAATTTGTAAATAAATAAGCAATCTAGACGAATTAATTTCGCGGTTTAGAAATAAATCTTATTTAATAATTACGTAAAAAAATCCGAGATTAAAAGACCTAGAATAATAGAAATTGACAAAAATCCATTAGTAGGAACTTTGACATGTTTGTGAGTAGTAAATTATTTATCCCCTTTAGCAGAGACATATAATTATATGTCTCTGCCTTTAGTAAGATTTCTTTGTACTTTGAAATAGGTGTAAATTGACAGGTGTTTTAGATAAATAAGTTTGAATAATTAAAAAAGACTGAATTCGATTTACTTTAATCAACCAATCAATCGGAATGCAGATCTGGTAATAATTCGGCACCTTACAGCACTTGACATTAGGTTTCTTAACGGATTGCAAAGTCACTTGTTGTTTGGTTCGCCGAAATAAAATATCGACTGTATATTTTGTTATTACCAGGGCACAGCCTCGAAAGAACGTATAATCTGAATCTACCAGTCTAAAGCTAGTTTCCCAAGCACACAAATATGTAGAAAGAAAAGAGAAGTCGTATTTCCCGCTTTGTGGAGGGAAAGAGGAGACAAGAACAATGAAAAGCCGTCTCTACCCCCTTTTCCTACACAACACAGCAATTTACAACATTGAACAGCTGGATGGTATGAGGAAACATAGTCAATGAAAGACTTAAGTTCATCTTCACTGTCTGAGGACACCCCAAAGACATCATCAATGTATCATTTGTAAAGTTCTGGGACGGGTCCTATATATTCGGAGAACATTTTTTCCTCAGCAGGCAAAGCTTGGACCCATTTTGGTTCCCATCGCAACGCCACCAGACTGACTGTAAAAATCCCCATCAAATTGAAAGGTATTGAGAGTCAGGACTAACTCAGGAAGCCTAAGGATGATGTCTGTTTTTACATAAGGATTTTTACATAAGGACATGCATGTAACTGTCCTTTTACAAACTAGTGCGGGTGAGAAACAACGTCAGTTCCTTGAACAAAAAATTATCCATTTTCTAGGGACTGTTCGACCCTTTGGCATGAATGTTAAGAAACAATCCATTTTATGATTTTACTTTTTTTTAAATCACCCTATTGCACAGTACAGTATACCAATGTTTTGTTTTCTTTTTTGGATTAAGTTTAAGATTAAGCATGATTTTTACAGGTGATTTTCGTTACACGTTAGTCGGTAGTCTTCTCTTGTATCCTCCGCACCCTTTTCTATTTTTCTGTCCCGCTTGCCCCTAGAAGAAGGCCGTACTGGCCGAAACGTTGGGCAAAGTTTCCTTTTAACCCGTTTCGGATATTTTAGCTGTTTTTAGTGTGTATATTTTTTGTTTAATTTTACCTTTTAGTTGTGGCCTACCTTACCATTTTTACTTTGTTTATATAGCGCATACATCTCTTTCACGGGGAATCTTTAATTGCGGACACTACACTGCAGGAGTGACATTCTGTGGTCGTAAATAAACAATGAAAGGCTATTGAGTGAATGCACATGAGACAAAGTCGCTACAGAGACATTGTAAAAACAAGCAGTGGAAACACACTTTTATTGTTGTTTCTCATCTTCTCATCAGCATGAGGCCTTCAATAATGAGCTTTGCTGATATCTCAAAGTAAGTTCAAGACGGCCCCTAACACAAGCGGAATTCATTGCTAGATGTTGAGCAACGCTGCATCCATGTTTTACAAGTCATGGATGCGGGATCGTCAACAAACATAACTGAACCTGCAAAGTGCTCTTATAATCACGGTCATCCGTTGTCCTACAAAAACACTAGTGTCCCCAGCTAGTGAACATTTACAACATATAGACAAACACAGGGTACTCATCAAGTCAATTGAAAGAAAAATTGGCAGTATAAAATATTGGTAGTGGGCACTATAAATAGATGGTCAGAATAAAAAAGCCGAAATTGTAAAATACCATGGTGTATCTATATCAAAAATTCTCTCAAGGACAAATACACAATAACTGAAATATATACAGAGAATACCGTATCCGTTTTGTCTGCTCGTTTGTCCGACGTTTTGTAGGTTTTTCCCTTGAGGTAATAACTGGTCCACTGCTCGTAAACTGTTGCTGCCTGAAAATTTTTTCAGTTTATACGTGAGCTTTTGAGTGTAAACGTCAAGTTATTTGTTCCGCCTCAGAAAAGCTCCTTTGAATTTAGAATAAAATATTATAAACATTTGAATAATCTTTCTTTTCTTTTAACATCTTTGATGGTCTTCCAAATGTTTAGATTTTCTAGACGTAAGTTGTCGAAATGCGCATATGCAGGAAATAAATTCACAGTAACTTCGGTATTGAGTTGTTTGGAACAAATAACTAAATACCGAAGTTACTGTGAATTTAGATTCTGCATATGTGCATTTCTACAACAATTAACATCCAAACGTGTGGCAGACCATAAACTCAAAAATGTTTAAAAACTAATAGGGAACAAATAACCAATATGATCTAAATGTAAAGCCAAAATCAGTTTAGGACAGAGCTTTGCATGAGGGAGATACTCCTTAGTTTTCAACAAAATTTACAAAATTTAGATATTGTAAGCTTCCAAATAGAATCGGCTTTCGGGTCAGCACCGAAGTACTGACTACTGGGCTGGTGAGTAACCTCGGGGACTAACAGTCCACCAGCAGTGGCATCGACCCAGTGGTAATAAATAACTAAATACCGAAGTTACTGTGAATTTGGTTTTTGCATATGCGCATTTCGACAATTGTTATATACGTCAATTCCATTACTGTGTAATGATTGTTCTGTAATATTTTATCCTTTTTGAAAATGTGTAATGATAGAACTTCTGTTTTGTGACATTGAGTACTAGTATTATATTGACGTGCGTTGTCTAAATTTTCTTTCTATATTTTGAATTTACATTGGTCTTTCTGCCTGTCTTTCTAGATGTATGTTTACATTAAAGAGTATTGGTACTTACTGCCCAATAAATTTTCATAGTTCTTATATCTTAACTTTTAATATGGACATTACTGTCCATATATGCACCCCCCTGTCATAGCATCCATCTGTGTCTTCCGAGACACTTACGACCAAAACTGCAGCATTGATTTTTTTAAATGACTAGTGCAACTTTTAACATTTTATCATTGTATCAGACTTCTTGTTTAAGGTTGTGTGTGTATGTCCGCTTTCGTCATTCACCAAAACATCGGCAATAAACTATGAAAATTTACACATGAGCTTCAAATTGACTTTTATTTCAGATTTTACAATCAAAGATTGGAGGAATTTTTTCGAGCCAAACCGTGTAACTACTGTTATAGCAAAGTTCCAAACCAATCATGAAATTCATATAAGGGTCGTGAAACTGTATTATTATTGCAACCTGTCGAGTTTTGAAATTGCCTCGCTAGAGAATTGACAAAATTGTCAAAGATCAAAGGGAAAAATTAAAAGATCAAAGGAATTTGGTGCAAATTGGGATTAGCTTCGCGAGAGTTCCACGCGAATCGCATGAGACTTGACAGGTCTGCGGGTCTAGCGAGTGGCAAAGTTTCATTTCAAAGAGATGTTATTTTACACTAAAAGCCGACGTTCTAAAGACTAGTCGAGAGAAAAAAAATGTTAATTGACAGCTGTGTATATAGAACATTTGGTTGACAACACTGTCCTGAGAAAATTTTACTTTTATTTTTTTGCAACCAATCAAATGTAAAATCTTCTCATGGCAGTGCCGTCAATAAAAAAAAATCTACACCCATGGTCTCTCAATTGACAATGTTTCAAGTGTGTTTTTGTTCTTTCTCGACAGGCGGTCTATTTGAACGTCGGTTTTGCAACTTTTTGAATAACAAAATACCGAAGCTACTGTGAATTTAGTTTCATCTGAATTATGGTTTTTGGTAAATGTTGGGAAATGAGATGCACTAAATGAGTCATAAATAACTAAATACCGAAATTACTGTGAATTTAATTTCTGCATATGCGCATTTCAGCAAATTATGTCTCTTCAGTGAAGATTAAATCTAAACGTTTGGAAGACCATAAATCAAATATGTTAAAATCTGATAGAGAACAAATGCCCAATATGATCTAAACGTAAAGCCAAAATCAGCTAAGGACAGAGTTTTGCATGAGGCAGATACTCCTAAGTTTTCAACAAAATTTACAAAAATTTTGATATTGCAAGGTTTTAAATAAAATCGGCTTTCGGGTCAGCACCGAAGTACTGACTACTGGGCTGGTGAATACCCTCTGGGACTAACAGTCCACCAGCATAGGCATCGACCCAGTGGTAATGGACATAACAATTAATGCCGAATTTATTCTGTTTAAAGTCCATAGATGTCTTCATAATGTAATTTCGATCATAACGTCCTTATTTTTGTTGTATTGGTCAGTTTGCTAGTTTTCTCGAGTTTCTGGTTATCATGAGCTGGATTTATTACTGCATTCTGTTTTGATTTTCATATTCTTGTCATCTTGTGTAAGCTATGCAACTGATATCGGTACAAGTTGTTTGTCATCTCCTGTCTGTAATGATTACCAGGTTTGTTCTTACATTGTAAGCTAGAAAATGTTGACAATGACGTCAGAAGCTGCTTGCATCAATATTCATTTCTGTATGATAGATATGATGATGATGGAGTAAAAGCAACAGTAGGAATAATGTATCCGTTCGGCATACGTGCTAGGTTTATTAATTGTATATGTTTCTTTCAACTATATTTATATGAATATATCAGAAATCTAGTATGAATTCAATAATTTAATAATAGTAATAACTATTTTAAAAAACAGAGTTAGCAACAAACCGAAAGTAACAATTAATATACATGTATGTTTACAGTAACACGCTGTGTACAAAAAAAATTACCTAATATACCCGAATTTTACAAAATTCTAACTATGTATTATATTTTTCGTGTAAACAATGTTTGTTATGGCAAATGAATACATTTACAGTAACGTAAGAATGAGAAACAATGTAGAATGATGTCTTATAACTATACACCGAAGTTACTATGAATTTGATAGCTGCAAACTTAATTCTCAAGTTTTTGTTCAAGGCTTAAGATAGTAAGCAATACATTGTCTTTGTTTATTTTACGCCTTTTCATGATTTTTTTATTTATTTTACACCATCTCATAGATTTTCACAACATTTCTGTTGGAGTAACCAACATCCGACAAGAAAAACCTGTCTCCACATATGTGAATTGCTGCTGGATGTTCAAGTCCATCAGTCGCATCGAGTAGGACGCGAGCGTCGGAACCATCCGATGACATTTTCATGACGTTCGAGGAGTTTTGTCCACAAACGTAGATATTATCCTGGCTGTCAATGCTTACTCCTCTTGCCCAACGGATACTGTCGTGTTCAATCGACAGACGAACATTCAAGTCGGAGTATAAGACAATGGCCCGTTTTTCGCCTATTCCAACAGTTTTTTGAGTAACAACGATTTCAGCTGTACGCTGATTTATAGCTAGATGGAACGGTCTATTTTCAAACATGGCCTTTCCACTACTCCTTCTGTGGACTGTATCAAGAACGTGTCCATCGACCTCAATTACGCTCATTGATGGAACGGGTTTATCCAGTGGAAACAGCAAAACGAGATTCCCGCGAATTTCATCGACGCCATAACAAACCTTCCCAACAAACACTGTATTCTGTAAGAGCAGACTTTCATCGGTCATATTGAGCAAGGCTATTTCTCTGTTGTTAGGAAGAGTACAAGCTAAAGTATTCATGTCTACTTGGCATACATCGAACGGTTCGGATGTTAAAAGTACTTTCGAAACAAAAATACCGGTATCTTTAAACATTTTTACAGTTTTGTTATGGAAATCACAAAGTATGACTTTTCCGTCCGGAAGATATATCCCTCCAGTAATGACGCAATCATTTGAATCTGACGGCAAGCGGATGTGGAAATCACGGATTAGAACAGCACGTTTGTCCATCATAGGTTTCATCTCTGTAACTGGTTTTGGAGCTTCTGGTCTTCCATGTGAAATTTTAACTTCTCCTAATTCAGTTACTGTTGCTGGAATATCTCTCGCTTTTGGATTGAATCTAAATTTTATGTCTATGCTCTCAAGCTTCGCAGAACTTTCCATAGCTTTTTGTTTGAAATCAAGATAGTTCTCTCTGGCTTTGGCTACAGTAGCAACAAACTGTGCATTGCTGCCATAACTTGCCGTAGCTTGGATCATTTTTCTGGAGTGTTCGACTGCTGATTGTGTAACTTTGCAGTCTTGAATTCTCGACTGGATTTTGTCCTTCTCTTCTTTGTGTACTTTTGTCAGCCTTTGACCAAAACTCTCTTCTAATTTGTCCAAATGACCTGATATTGATCCTCGAAAAGTTTTCATTTTCTTCTTGATATCATCTTTCTTGTTGTTAAGGCTTTGGTGCTGCTTAATGTTTTCATTAACAATTTCTTCAAGAGACGACAACGTTTCATTAAATTGTTCAACAAGCTTATCTACCTCCCTCGTATTTTTCAGTTCTCTAGCATAAAATTCGGTCGTCAGGACTTGAATGCATCTTCGATGTTCTAAAGCGACACAAACTGAGCAAACGAGAGTATTATGATCCAAACAGAACAATTCCATGTTTTGGTTGTGGCGAGCGCATCGCAGTTCGTCCTCGGTAAGAATAGAAGGCTGTCGAAGAGCTTGGTCAACAGGCATGGTCTCGTGATCCAAAAATAAAGCATTGTGATAGTTAATGCACGTTTTGCATAAGCATATGCGACAATGCTTGCACCACACATCGGCCCGAACACTCTCTTTATTCTGTTTTTGGCACGGTTCGCAAACTTTTTCCAAGTTTTCAAATGACATTATTTCCATTACATTCATAATAAATCCATTAGTTGGTAGTTGTTCTGCCCATATGGCTGGAGCTGCCGTCGAGTCCACAGGAATGGCGATTGCTCGGCACTGTGGACATGGGAAAGAATTTGGTCTCGGGTTGTCATTGTCATGGACGTACCTTTCAATGTAAGTACCCAGACATTTCTGACAGAATGTATGTAGGCATGGCAAACTTTTTGGTGATGTAAATCTCTCTGAACATATTGGACACTTCACCACTGAATCGTCCAGACTCGATTTACTTCCTTTGGATTTTGCTGATTTACTCTTAGTTTGGTAATCCATGCCCTTAGTTTCATACTCCATGCCCTTGGTTTGGTACTCCATGCAAATAGCAACTATTAGCTTAGACGATTAATTCACATGCTTGTTTTATATAAAGTCAAATCACAGTTTTTCGTGTACTTTAGTCATTTCTACAATTTAACAGATATTCCGTTGTGACAACTATTAGTACGGAATAAAGTTTTGTATAAATAATAATACCATGGTGCCGAGTATTTAAAAGGAAAGTGATTTAACAGAACATCGCTGTTCCGTAGACATGGTTAACAAAGAATGGAATGGTTTCAGTTACCTGTAAACTGAAGTGTAAGTCTTCACTGTCAAAGAAGTCCATTGTTAAATAAAAACAATGCGATCCATGTCATGTAACAAGTTTGTTACCCACATTGTTCTGTGTCTTTTTAATGAAATCGATACAATTAAAATGTGTTATTTTAAAAATATTATATAAAGTGTTTGAAATGTGATTCTATATTTCTTTCAATTGTTTCTTCAGATTTTCCTCCTTTCTGCAAAAATATTGTTGATAAAAATGACAGAAACTGGTAAAATAAATCTAGAAAAACTGGGACGTTATTTCATTCCATACGAAATAGGAGGTATCACCAGTATATTCTGCATGAATCCGTTAAGTTAGATTTGGGTTCTAATGATCTGGAGATTTTATCCGTATTATGGCCTCTCATTGATACTGCCGATGTCTACTGAAAACGTGATGATTCTTTATTTAACTCTGTTGGAGGTTTTAGGCAATGCAAAAGTGTTTTACCAGCAGACTAGGCTACTTCAGAAAGCTAGCTGTTTAGAATCGAACAGTCCTTCATCCATCTTTCCAAATTACGGGTTTTCTCGTTCTTTTCTTTTTCAAGATAGTGGTATTGTAATTGTTGGTCTCATTTTATTTTTGTTTTTTATCTAATTGGTTGTGACCTGTGTTTGTTAACTTTCATTCTTGTTGGGTTTTTCTTATTACTTTATTTTTTAATTTGATATCTTTATTTGATTGTTTTCTTAGTTTAATCATTTGATGTAATGTTGTAATATTTAGCAAAGAGATTTATTAATATGAATAATATGAATAGGAATCGGCTGTTGACCGGTTTCTTTTGAAAAAAAAATCGAGAGAAAACTTTCAATCCTGTAACTTAAGTATAAAAACACTCAATCCTATAGTGAAACGGGACAGATAAAGGGGAGGTAACCGGTTTAACCCTGCCGATGGCTTTTGCTAGTGCCGGTACCAAGTCCGGCTGTCCCGAGTTCCTATCGTTGTCTACGTTTGTCTTTTGTCTTATTCGTGTTCTTCGTGTGTAGTTCCATAGCAGATTGTGGCATGTAATTATGATGTTCAGCCATTGTAGGTGTTTCCTGTTATCCATTTTTTACTTTGAAAAAATTTTCACCAATTGTATACAAAGTAGCACTGGAACTGTTATACATAATGCAATTTACAGGTGAAGACTTTTTTATTACTGATCAAGGGTTTCTGGGGTACACAAAAATAAAAACAGGGACAAATGAATAAAACAATGCTTTGAATGGAGAATTATAATATCAAAATATATTCACTGTATAAAAAGTCTAAAAGAAGTTACAAATCAGTTGACTTAATGCGTATCGGATCGTGGCAAATTTACAAAGTTATAGGAGTCTGGAAGGTTGCACAGCGATACTCACAAAATTTACATAATAAATTCCATCAAATTGTCTTGAAATCATATGTTTGACTCTTATATTAAACTTATAGGTATCGTTTTTTTACTGATGATGTTGCAAAAACATATAAAAACCTACTGAGTAAACCATGTTTACGAGTCGCATCTTGGAATAGGGACTGAGGACAAATTGGAGTTTGGCATTACTTTTCGGCATTGAAGTGTCTAAGCTTGTCTTATACATATATATAAGCTTGTTATACATTGTTGCACTGGGATATCTTGGTGATGCAAAACTGTGTTTGCAAAAATATTTGTACTGTGCAAGACTGAATTAGAAATAAATGGTATCATGCGCCCCCAGCATGCGCCGATTAAAATATGCGCTTGTTCCCATCTGATATATTCATGTTAAAGATAATTTGGTCATGTCCTAAATGACATTCATAAATGTTAATAACGTTAAAACCTGTAATACTGCCTTGCGTGTACGCCAAAGTAGTTGATTATCTAATATTGGAAGCCTTATGGTACGGTAGGCGAATGTCCAAGTGTCCGTTCACCAGCCTCTCTGTTCCAAATGTCGCGCTCTAATTTAACATCCTTTCGGTCAATTACTTAAAACTTGGGAATGATGGTCTCATACACGGTCTGTTTACTTTTTGCAGAGACATATAAAACACAGAGATTAGAAACTACGCGAAATCTCATATCATATCGCGGCCACTAACGGGAATTAAAAAGATTACAAAAAGTGGCGCGATAGCCATGCAAAGTAAACATTAAAAAGTACAAAAATATGTAAAAATGAAGATAGAATAGCGGAATGACATCTTTTGTACATTTTACACGCATCTATACAAAAAAATAATTTCCAGCAAAGTTTTATGATACGAATTTCAAAGACCATCTTCGACTCACGACTCCGAGGTTAACTGACAAAAATCCCGAAAATATGTAAAAACGGAGGGTGATTACCGATATGACAATATCTTTACTACATTTTACAAGTATCAACACATTAAAAATCACTTCCAGCAAAAAGGTTTTTGATGCAACTTTGACAAATCATTTGGGACTTTATATTGGACACGAAAAATGAATATTTCAAAGACCATCTTTGAATCAAGGTTAACTGACAAAAAAATCACAAAAATATGAAAAAACGAAGGGTGATTACCGATATGACAATATCTTTACTACATTTTACAAGTATAAACACATTAAAAATCACTTCCAGCAAAGAGTTTTTTGATGCAACTTTGACATACCATTTGGGACTGGACACGAAAATGAATATTTCAAGTCCATCTTTGAATCGAGGTCACAAAAATATGTAAAAACGAAGGGTGATTATCGAAAATGATGATAACTTTACTACATTTTACAATTATCAATACATAAAAAATCATTTCCAGCAAAAAGTTTTTGAGGCAACTCTGACATACCACGAAAATGAATTTCAAAGACCATCTTTGAGTAGAGGTTTACCAACAAAAAAAATAACAAAAAAGTGTAAAAACTAAGGATGATTACTGAAATGACAATACCTTTACTACATTTTAAAAGTATCAACACACAAAAAACCATGTCAATCGAAAAGTTTTATGATGCAAAAAATCAGAAAGTAATCTCCATTTGTCGTCAATGTTTGAACAAGCTATTCGCGCTATCTACGACGCTATTTCAACATAGTTATACTTTTCCGAATACTAACTTACTACGAATATGATTTTAAAACTCGCCGGAATAAAACAATAAAAAATTTATCTGTATAATTCTCAAATTTGTAACGAAACACTTCTTTCCCGCTTCGATATTGTAAAGAAAAACAATATGGCGGATGACGCTTCTCGTTGTATCTCGTAGGATCTCGTTGCCGTTTGCTAAAAAATTCATTTACATGGGTTTAGCGATACCTTTCAATCTCCGTATTTAAATGTCTCTGCTTTTTGGTGAAATTTCCATTTTTCTTTTTTGCTATTATTACACCAACAACATAGCTAATAAGCTGTGAAATGTAGATTCCATATGCCGGTGATGGTGGAATATTATTTCTCAAATACGGCAAATTAAACAATTCGGTTGTCAAAAATATGACGCTTGTCTTTAAATTTAGATATCTTGAGTATGCAAGACGTGTTCAGAGGGTTAAGTTTCGGATGTGACGTTGATCTCAAGTTAATTTTGGTTGAATTCTGAAGATTGTTCAAAGATAGTTATAGAATTGGATAGGCTTGGCTTGTGTGTTTCTGAATTCACCTTTGCAATCTCACAGGTTAACAGTAACACCAAAATAATATAAGATGGTTTCGTGATCATTGCTACGGATGTTCTCGTTGGATGATCAGCATAAGAGACTTATATAACTACGATTCATTATCACTACATTTCAAGTATATTTTAATGGCGTTACATTTTTAAAATAAATTAAAATCGAATGGTACCTGATTATTATGTGATAGTTACTATCACCCTGTGGTCATATGACAATTCAATTTTATATAACCCGTACTTTATAAAGCGTACACCTGTCGCACCTGCCATTAACATGTTGTAGAAAATATCCTTCGATGGAACGTAAAAAGATTTGATCATTTTATATGTCGATAAACCAACCAGAATTACTTTCAAAGAGCTGGACATAGTCAGCAGTGTAAACATGGAAAGATTTTTGTATTGATATGATCATTGGGTTTTGTAGAAAACAGGAACCTATCTAGGGCTCAGTAAAGTTCTTACTTAGTGAATTAAATGCCAAGGGCATACTTTATAATTAAAATTTACAATAAACGCAACAAAAATATGCACGCTTATAACCAGGACTGCAACAGAAAGTTCATGTTCAGATGTGCGTTTGCCTCGTCTATGGATCTATTATTTCAATTATATTTTGGCATTTTGATTTCAAGACAGACGTACTAGCTTCAGCTGTTCCAAAATTAAGTCAGCCTTTCATTTCATTAAGGCAAAGTTATTTAATATTGAACTTTGGATTGATCCCCACCTTCCCTGGTCAGCTAATACTGGAAATCCTGATCTTTATACTGATCCTGATCCTGACATTCAAAAATATTTTTGTGGAAACTTCACTCTTACATCATTGAAGTTTCATTAATATGAAGACATATGTGTAATAAATCGATTATCGATTTACAGGTACACTAGATTTGAATAAAAATAAATTTGTGTTGTTAGATTTATCAATTTTTCGTTGCAAATATGAAATAGATTAGTGATAAAATTCAGTTGATTAACCTGGGCGTTGATGCACAAAATTTCACCAGGTAATTTGATCACAAGGTTAGAGGTCACCATTGTCGATAATTGAAGGGATGTCAATATCAACATGGCGAAACAAGACAGGTAAGTCTGTATTTTTCTAGAAGATCTTTAATGCAGTTTAGAGGAATTAGTTTCAACTGTTACATATATGGGAAAATTGTTTAAAAATGTTTTCACTAATATAGTTTTAAGACTTCAATTTTGTAATTCAATAGAAAAGAATATGCAAAAAACATTTTTTTTTCATATTTAAAAAGTTTTTATAAGATAAAATGAATAGACGTAACAAACTAGGTTTTTACGGCTAAAACATATTTTAAAATGTAAAACTTGCTTTTTTGAAATTATTATTTTCGTTCGTCTGGAAACCAGAAAGGCCGACAGAGACACTAAGAAACATATAAGATAATACAATATGTAATAAACAGCTGTCTCATGAACGTCATACTTAACAAATTAAGTAAAAGTTACTGAGTTTCCATCATCTGTCGTACTGACATCAGCGTCCATGTGCTTTTTGTTTATAGACTATCTTAAGCAAGCTAAAACTTTATTTTTTGATGTTTCGTTAGTGTTGATACCAATATATTATTGAAATGGGGCTTGTTGACATTAGAATTTCAATGGAAGAAGACACTATGTGAATACACATTCTGGTATTAATTCACCGTTATAACCGACGGCAATTTCTTATATACAAGAATATCAACATAGTGATCAATTACATAAAATCTATAATTATTCGGTAAAGGTATTTCGTCCATAAAATAAATATTTTATGTCCAGTATGTCCGGAACAGTATTGATGGGCAGATAATGGCTTGTTTGTAGCCGATTTTATCGACTTCCTACAAACATGTTATTGAGCACGGTATTAAGGGACCGACCATTTAACTTGAAGGGGGGTTATGGTTTTTTTTCTAAAAAAATATTTTGGATTTGATTTTAAGTGAAAAAAATATTTGGCTGCCAAAATGATGAAAAAAAATTTTCTGAAGGTGGCTTTCTGCCCAAAAAAATAATGTTAATTTTGAAAAAAAAATATTTTGTTGATACACGTACAAAAAATATATAATTTTTTTCGCGCGAAGCGCGAAAAAAATTTTCTGTCCAGAAAAAAAAACCATAACCCCCCCTTCAGGTTAAATGGTCGGTCCCTAACCAAAATCCCATGGACAACCAATATTTAACTGTTCAAATATTAGAGAAAAAAATTACACACCCAAGTTAATTTGTGGAAAAAAGACTATCCAAATGCAGTTATCACAAAACAACTCCGGGTGAAGTGGGATGCCTAGATACATTAAATGATTGAGGGGTCATAGGAAGGAATTAAGATTTCTCACGTAGCATGAGAAGACGTTCACTGTAGAATTCAGGAAGTATATATAAAAAGCATTGTTTATAAGGGTATACTTACAAACATTTTAGATAACACCGATAAGTTTTTATTATCTAGTTAAGTTTAAGTTTTGTTTTGTCAATGATAAAATGCTGTGTCAAACTCGTCTTGTCTCTTTTGTTGATCGTTTTCAATTGTTTCGTTTAAAATTGAACCTAACAACATTTTTTTAGTTGAGGAGCCGAATAAGGCTGTATAATTATAGCAAAGTAATTTGTTGTGTAAATAACTACAAACTTTAAACAAAATTCTTTCGTTATCAAATTCAGTAACATACGTAACATAAGATTAAAACAAATTATAATCTTAATTGATTATTTGTATACGAGTGATAGATTTAAACACTCAATGACTTAGCGTTAAATTCAAAAGTAAACCAGTTTAATGAATTCGAGATATGCACAGTTATTTATTGGGATACTAATATGATATCTATGTACTTTTTTGCAATTGGGCACAAGATTTTTTTAATGATTTTAGAAATAAGTCGGTTTTACACAGCGTCTCCTTTGTTGGTTCAGACATGCAAGGAAAGTTAATGAGAACTGTTCTTGATGGGACCGCCTTCAGGTACTACAAAACTGGGGCTTTGTAGCCATATTTAACACGGAGTAATGCTTAAAGCTTATACATATACAAATTTTACTAACATATCAGTCCAGTATCTACATTGTTCTACAGCATATCATTATCAGTGTATAACCTAATGATCATACCGGTATGGCAGGATTTGATCTGCTGGTCACGTTGTAGCATTTATGTTCAAATCTGTTTTTATATTTATCAGTTTGTCCCTTTTTATGAAACCTTTACATGCTCATGTTGCTAAGTCCATTCATACACCAGTATAACGTTTGACCAAATTTATGTAATCGTGGCAAATAGTCCACCTCTGTCGGTTTGATGGTCTGGGTCGGGTGTGGTATTTACTTATTATTTATTCCTTTGGTAAAGCCCTACAAAGATCAAGAAATTACAGCTTAATAAGGGGAACACCCAATATACTCATACACTATATATCTACTTATCTCGCCTAATGATGTCTAATTTACAATATAGATACAATAGAGGCGAGCAATTTTAGTCTAGATCTCTCAGTTAGAAAACACTGAATAAAAAGTATCAACATCCCATGGCCAATTAAATATTTTTATACAGTGCACTTCATTTGATAAAGCACGCTAATATCTCGACAAGTTTCTGAATTCATATGGAGGCCGGAAATACAAAGATAAATAAATTATCTGATGGATACCAAGTGATTATAATAGCAAG
The DNA here is from genome assembly GCA_002080025.1 of Modiolus philippinarum. Classification (NCBI taxonomy): domain Eukaryota; kingdom Metazoa; phylum Mollusca; class Bivalvia; order Mytilida; family Modiolidae; genus Modiolus; species Modiolus philippinarum. The sequence goes on from MJUU01011669.1 coordinate 47,928, forward strand.
TCATCCACCAGAGTTCCATGATCCACGTCAACTCCTAAATTGATTTTGGTCAGCTAGTGATAGAATTTTTACGGAAATAAATGCATCAAATGCAGTTTTTTTTGTTTTGTTTTGTTCGTTTGTGTTTGTTTGTTTGTTTGTTTGTTTGTTTGTTTGTTTTTTTTGTTTTTTGTTTTATTTTGTTCTGTTCTGTTTTGTTTTGTTTTGTTTTTTTTTTTATTTGTTTTTTTGTGTTTTTGTTGGATACTTTCAGATATAATATTAAAAAAATCCTGATTTGAAATGCACAAGTGTTACTAGTTGGTGTATTGCTTTATTTTACATATCTAATAGCGAAGTCCTACATGTCTAGCTACTTCTGCCATGACATAGAATTACTATTGTAAAGGAAAGCAATAATTTGTTTTTCTCTGAAAAACGTCACCAGCTTGCCTGCCTTCTCAGGCTAAAACAAATCGCCTTTGATATTGCTAGCTTATATGTGTACGGAGAAAACTGTTACCAAATCCACGATAACTTTCTCACAGAGCAATATTATATTGTTAGCGGCATGTCACTGTATTCTGAGAGAAAATTTACATTCTTAGATATTCTAGACATATACAAACATTCTCATGTAATATTCATTTCCAACGATTAAGAAATGAACATTTACACCTGGAATGTGGTTACAGGTAAAGGGTCATTATCACCGTGCTATTTTTCCTGACAGGTGTAACAATGTAGCGACAATAACAATGATAGTGACAGATGTTAATAAATACTTAATAAGATTATGTCAAACAAAAGTGTCAGTTCTGCATACAAATTGTAAAAAAAAGCTGCATTGGTTCATGTAATCATATAACTGAACAACACAAATAGTTTTGCATGTCATAATTGGTTGAAACGTATCTAAATAAAAGTAACAACAAAAGTCCGAAGCATATTCAGAAGAACAGACCAAATCCAAGAGCAATACCCTCAACAGTGTTCACTGATGTATTTATTTATTTTTTTACATTTACTCCATACCCTTTCATTGTTAACGATGTACCAGCTTCTCCATGATATGACTATGGCATCTGTAACGGTAACATGTACTTGTAAGCTACACCAAAATGTATAATTCTGCCAATATTGCCTACATTTTTAATACAAATAAACACATTGTCGATCACACAGAATGAAAAGTCATGGACTAAGCCTAACGGGCACTTTTCCTTTTATGTTGGCAACAGTGTGAGAATAATAAAACTTTATGAATAAGTTGAAGTAGAAGGTTAAGAGGTATTAAGATGTAGGTCCAACTGTAAGCTAAAATTGATTTGATATTATGTAACAGACATTTAAGTGCAATCCATTATTAACATTTTACAGAAAGTTTTCTTTCCTTTGCTTGTGCTTTGAAGATCAAATATAGCATTACAACTGAATTTTAATAAGAATTAATAGTACACATGGCACTCGATAATTGTTGTGATATCTTTTGTTAAAATATATAAAACACTTCCCAAAGTCAAACAAGTATACAATTTTTCATGTTAATTTTTAGCATAAACAGAGGTTTGTAAGCATAAACAGGTAGTGCCGCCAGTCCTGCATCCTTATGTTGGGTTGTACACACTGTTTTACGATGTTCACACTCTCTGTATTTTTACTATGTTTTTTACCTATTATTTGTTTTAATTATATTTGCTTTAAACTGCCAAACTTATTAATTTTACATGCATGATTTCTATACTTTTTCAAAAATTTTATACCAGCTGACAAAGTCTTGTGCTTTTACATACACATTTAATTTCATATACTTCGTCAACGTCATATACTTCGTCAACGTTAGAAAAACATCCATTCCAAACTTTCTTGATCAAGATTCCTCAGGTATCGATGTTTATTGAGTTGCTTTAATTGACAGAAGATTGCATATTTGCTGTTGCCATAAAAATTACTGATAATAAAATCTCAGTCCCTGTTGTAAAATGGAATAAAAAAGATAACAGGAAACACCTACAATGGCCGAAAAACATAGCCACGTGCCAGAAAGTAAATAGGAACTGCACAAGAATAAAAAAAAAAAAAAAAAAAAAAAAAAAAAAAATACAAAAGACAAACATAAACAACGATAGGAACTCGGGACACTCGTAAGAATACGTCGGTTCCTTTTTTGTTGAGCAGTCTTCCTTTCCTTGCCTTTGTAAGTAAGGTATAACATGGCTACCTTTCAATAAAATTTATATAAAAACTTTCTGACGTTATTTCCAAGAAAGTACGATTTTATTTTGATTCTATTGTGGACATCTGTACAAATTACGTAATACGATTCTTTTTGTTAGGAAGTGCCCTCTTTCTAGCTGGTAAACGTTTGGAAAATGATTTGCTTTGTAGATTCTTTTTGCCCCAGTGAAAGTTTCTATCCGTATTCAATCTTAAAGACAGAAACGCAAACTAAACAGTTGTTATAACTCCCCTTTGGATCGTTGTCTCTGACACATTCCCCGTTTCCCTTCTTTTTTCTTTAGCATAGAATTGACCTTGGAAGAAATGAATTCCATCTATATTTGTGTTTACAGGTGTTGCAGATCTCTGAAGTCATTTCTGAGAGGATTATGTGTAGAATGCACCATTATTACATTGACGATTATTGACCTATTTTTCATCACAGTAGAATTATTGATCAGAGCTGAAGTTTTGCAAGGTAGGTCTTGATAATTTCCCAGAACACTGGGGGGTATCACGTTCAGAAGAATAATAAGCTTAGCTGTAATCCGAATTACTTCAACCAGATTACATAATATTGAATACGATTTCATTATCTCCACAGTATAAAGCACTAAATTTGTTTTTGCCAATCATGCCCAACTTTCTAAAGAACAATTCCTCCTTTTCAAAGCTCCCGTTGCATAATTGATTACTGGAAGTTCAAAACAAAGACACATAGTCATGATCTGCATGTAGCCTAGATCACACTGAAAATAATTGACCTATAAAAAGCCAAATGTTGAGTAAAAATGATGTGTTAGCCCAGTAATTAACTCGTAATCTACCCTTAAAGATTCTTCTTCTACTTCTGCTTTAGATATGCAGTATTCTGTCTCACTTCTGAGACAGTGCCATTGTAAATTACTGTCAAGATGACAACTAGTAGTCTTTGGTCACAACCGCAACAATGGCTGAAGAGTAATTTCGATTAGTTGCCAAATCACTGTGTACATTAAAGACAAGGCAGTAAAAATAAGCTGTATATATACGAAATCTTTATATGCTGGGAATTTGGGAAATGTTTACCAACTTTAAAAACTTATTTTGTAAAGTTTACGTTTCATTCATCCAGGGGTATCCATGCAAATGTAACTATATATAGAACTGGAATTGGTTACATTGGTTACGCTTGAATCATCTTTTAGGAAAGACAGGTAAAAACTCGGTACATTTCCTGATATTTCCGACCATTTGTCAGATTACAGACGTTTTCTACAACTTAAGTTGCAAAGCAATGTTTCTTGTAGAGCTTTTATAATTGTGAGAAAATTTTAATATTTACTGCATACTTTTAATTCAATAATTGTATTGTTTATTCGATCGACTTGGAATCTATAACATGTATAAAGAGATACATTTCAATTTACGTACGTTTTGTAGGATACGTATCAGTGGATTGTTGGCCTATTGATATGAATTAACAATTTTCCCATTTTGATAACTTATCTGTTTCCTACAAATGTGTTCCTTGGAAAAGAATATCACGAAATCTCGTGTACTTACACTTTTGAACATGAGATATCAATAAAGTAATACTGTAAGTTTTCTGGAAATATGATTGTATGAATAAAGTATGGTGTAGTTGATAAAGTTATCAATAAATACACTTTGAAGATTATTTCTGAGAGCAGAACTTCAAATTCAGTTAAATGATTGGGTGGTGATATTATTGCATATACAAACATATTTATTTTGTTGATAAAAAACTCAGCATTGGACCTTGTCCCATCGAGTCCAGTGCAAGAATGTATTGTCCTGGGTGGTTTTTCTAGAGGCCGTATTGCTTGCCTCTCCGCAGGTGCATTTTTTTGTCTTTAACCTATTTCTGTTTTTTAATAAAAAAAACATCACTGAACTCTTTTCAATCAAGTTGAGGTTTTTTGTTTGTTTGTTTTTCATGAGGCCATATTGCCTTTCCATAAGTGCATTCTTTTGTCTTCATCAATCTTAGTAACTATTGTCCATATTATAAAGCAAATGAACTGTCAACTCATGTTCAAAAGTGCAAGTACACGAAAGATTTCATTTGTAGGAACTAATAAATTATCAAAGTAGGAAAATTGTTTAATCATATCAACATGCCCACAATTCACTGATACATATCCTACAAAATGTACAAGTAAACTCAAACAGTTAAAGATTCCACTACAAGCGAATTAACGATACAGTTATTAATGTCGACGCCATTATAATGGCTTTACAATGAGTAGAACATTTCAAAAGGACTTGAATAATACCATAAAAACAGCTGTGCCCAATGTGTTTTTAAGTTTTTCTGTAGGCATGGAAGTATCATGTATTAACATTTTAACGTAAACTGTAGAAAATGTCTGTAACATTGTGTAATCTGATAAATGGTCTGAAATATTAACACATGTAGCAGGAAAATAAAGTCTTCCATAAAAGATGATTCAAGTGATGGTGCTTATTATGAAACCAATTCCAGTTCTATGTTGTTCATTTGCATTTTGAAATGACATTAGTTATGGATAATCCTGGATGAATGAAACCTTAACTTTACAACATGACAGTTTTTAAAGTTTATAAACATTCCCAAATTTCCAGGATATAAAGATCACGTATATACAGCTCATTGCTATTGCCTTGCCTATAATGTGATTTTGCAGCTGAACGAAATTACTTCATGGAAAACTTTTGTAACTTGAGCCATTGTTGCAATTGTGGCCAAAGACGTTATTGATATTGTCAATTTGACTTGATAATTTACAATATGTCTATCACATAAGTTAGAAAGGACCTCTTTTTGAGCCGATTGTGAGTTAATTACTGGTCTAACACACCATTTTTAGTAAGCATTCGGCTTTTATGGAGTAGCTGGATAAGACCATTGCATAGCAGCTTTTGAAACGACAATTCCGCCTTATGAGAAAGGTATTGAACACCTGACAGACATGACGGTAGCGAAATATTGTGCACTTCATACTTGTGATGTAGGTATATTACTGCTTACACAGGAACTTCACAATAAAGACGTTTAAAATCATCTTGGCCATAGTATGTGTACAGTTTATCAATCTTAAGTAAAAATTCCGAATATGAATCGGTTATTGATGTAACAATAATCTCTTTTCTTCAGTTCATCTGTATAGACCATAGATTGAAAAAAACACCTCTTTGGGTATCCAAATCTGTTCAAAATTAGTTTTAAAAGCATTTCACCATCAGATCCCATCTGTTCAATTTTTTTCCCTTAAAAGCATTATAACAATGTTAAAACTCAAGTAATAAATTATATTTCCGTCAACATACCCTGTGATGTATCACAAATAAATATATCCCCTAAATACGAATATCTAAGTACAAAAAGACTATTGAGTTAGATCACTCAGTTCCAACTCTTAAGGTTTTATGGTTTGAAAAATCAGTAGTTAGTAGTTGATCTAAGTACAAAAGATAAATGCAGTTATTTCAATAAAACCACAAAAAAACAAAAAATTGGGAACACACAACTGATTCATTCCATTGTATCTCTTTTACCATGTATTTTTTTTTTCAGTTCTTCATAATATATATACAAGTATAAATCGATTCGAAAGGTACTGGCAGTTATTTGATATACCAAACAGAATACTCTTGAATGGATACATATGAAGTTTAAGTGTCTAGTATATTAAAGTTGATTGTCTTCATCACAATGGCAATAGAAAGGGGACGAGACAAATACTTATTAATGTTCCAGTAATATATCTATATTTCTTTTACAGATCCATCAGAAAATAAAGTAGCAAATGATGTTAGTCAAAGTCCCAATACAACTGCTAGGAATGAACTAGACCCTGGAGGAATGTGTCGGAAATGTGATCCCACCACATTAGGAGTTGTGTTTTGTTTTTCACATTACCTTAGTTTTGTTATTGCTATATTATTTTTTATAGAGGTAAGTCAGAGAGGCATTATTGCAGATTAACTTGGCTCACTAACTGTTGATACAACAAATAACTTTGCACTTTTAAAAGTTGTATGTCGTTTTATATCTAAATTTTACAAAATTTTGTTTAAAACTAAGGAGTATCTCCCTCATGCATAGCTTTGTCCTTAGCTGAATTTTGGCTTTTCTATTTAGATCCCTTTGGCTATTTGTTGCTATCAGCTTTTCCAAATGTTTTGGTTAAACCTGCACTGATGAGACATAAGTTGTCGAAATGCGCATATGCAGAAAATAAATTAACAGTAACTTCGGTATTTTGTTATTTATACTTTTTTTTATGATGTTTGTAATTTTTACTTATTCTGTATGTTGTGCTGTTTAGTTCTTTCATTAGATGTTCTTTTCTATTTTTACTAACTGTGGATGAAGTTATGTTCTCNCTGCACTGATGAGACATAAGTTGTCGAAATGCGCATATGCAGAAAATAAATTAACAGTAACTTCGGTATTTTGTTATTTATACTTTTTTTATGATGTTTGTAATTTTTACTTATTCTGTATGTTGTGCTGTTTAGTTCTTTCATTAGATGTTCTTTTCTATTTTTACTAACTGTGGATGAAGTTATGTTCTCACGACTGATGTTTCTTGTGATTTTTACTTTTTTATGCTATGTATTGTTTGAAATTTTGTTGTAGCTTTGTTATTTTGACTCGCATTGTATGACATTTTTTTGTACTTTTGTCTGTTTTACTAACCTCTGATGCTTTTGTTAGTTTTATTTTCTATGGATGTAATTCGTTATTTTGAGTTTATCCTTTACTTTAATTTTTTATAACCCGAGACAAAAGCTAGTGGGAGCAGTGGCGATCACTTTGTGTTCGTCACATTTTGATGATCTCGTCTGAAGCGAGCGGTGAAAATTTAAACAAAGTCAACATAAAGAATGGCATAATTGAGGAAGAATCTTTGCAAAAATATTAATTTCGTTCCAATCTGTTAAAAACGTGGCCAACAAGACAGAGAGGTTCCCGCCTTCAACTTTTCTAATTTTGTTGAAACTACGGAGGCTAATCGAACAAAACTCTACAAAATGAAGAAAAGGAGGTCCTTAGCAAAGTTTGTCCATTTTGTTCAGACCTATCAACCCAATGGCCGCCATGGTGTGACATTGTGTAGCATTGAAAGCAAAATAGGGAAACATACTTTGATGATTTGCTATGAATTAATTCAAACGATTATGGAATGATGTATACAAGGTATTCAACAACATTTACTTCTTTCCTTCCAGTCTGTCAACAAATATTGCCACCACAGTGGAACATAATTAAAAATTGGACAAAAGGAAAACATATTTTGATCATCTGCTTTGAATCTAATGAAGCAAATGAATCTGTACTGAAATTATTTATTAAAGGACCTTAACAAAATTGTTATTTTGTTATGACCCGTGAACAGGCCAGACCATCTACACAGGACAAAGTTTACCATTGGATCGTATGTGAAAGCATGTTTTGATCACCTTCAGTAAAACTACTCGAGTTGTACTGATACGATGTATAGAAGGTCCTTCACAAAACTTTTTATGTGATTGTGATCCGTAAGCAACCCAGACCACATACACAGAACAGATTAATAGTGGATAGTATGTGAAAATATATTGTGATCATCTCCTCTAAAACTGCTGAACTAAAATGAAGTTAGCTGTAAGAAAGCTCCTATGCAAAACTGCTCACTTTGTTGTTATACGTCAACAACTCGGGCTCCCTACGCGGAATATAGTATAAATCTGGAACCAATTGAAAACATCTTTTTTGGCATCTCCGTTAAAATTACTGCAATAAAATGAAGCAAAGTGTACAGAAATTATGCATGGAAGGTTCCATGTATTTTATCCATTGATAAACGTGGTCACTATTGCAGAACATTTTAGGAAAACGTATTTGGGTCGTCTCCTTTTGAAGCTATTGGAGCAAATTCAACTTTATTGAAATGGTATATGGAAGACTAACGTATCGACAATCCTGACTAACAACAAAACAGAACTCTCAGAGGAAACATTACCATCTCAACTCTTAAATTATTATACCAATTGGATAACACTTTACTGAAAATATTTATGGAGGGATGGTGTGTTGAAGGTTGTATGTATTTTTATTCGTCGTCAAACATGGTCACTATGGCAGAATATAGTTTAACATTGGACTCTAAGGGGAAAATATTTTGATTGTCTCCTGTGAAACTATTAAGCTAAATGGGACTTTTCTGAAATGATATATGGAAGGCTGGTATATCGTCAAGCATGAATAACTCCAAAACAGAACATTCTAGGAGGAAACCTGATCATCTCACCTCGGAATTATTGGACCAAATTGAACACTGAATTTTCACTGAAATTCTGTATGGAAGGATCTAAACTTCAAGCTCCTTAGTGGAAAACATACATGACTACCATCACAGAAAATTTCTTAACCTTTGATTCCATGGGAAATATTGTTTTGATTACCGGCTCTTATATTATAAAATAGATTTGCTTAGTTAATATTTTCATATTATTTATCTAATGAGGCCAGGAAAAGCAGATTGGTTATTAATTAAAGAGTTTGTATGTAAGCATTGCTTAAATAAGCCTACGACATATGAGCGCAATTGGCTTAGCGTATGAGCCTGTAGTTAAATTTTGCCATCCTATATTTGTTGGGTAATATAAGTGGAAGTTACCATATTTTTGTATTTTTCTGTGCAGAGACAAAGATTGTGTCAATACTTCTCTTCTCTGTGATATTATTTTGATTTAAACTCTTGAAATAGAAAACAAATATGTTTTCTCATATTATTATTATCATTATTATATAACAATTGTATAGCGCATTATATAATATACAATTACTCTAAACGCTTAACAATATTTACAATACAACTTCAATATACATTTTAGCATGTGATAAGTACATAAAATAGTGAAACAAACAAATCCAGTTAAAAAATCCGTAGCAAAAGTTAAATATACAACGATAGTAGAAAACAAATTTGTGGAAAAAAAAAATAGTACAAATTTTTAAATCCTGATAAAAATGTTTAGTTTTAATTTAAAAGACCAGAAGCAAAAATGAAAATATTTTTAAAAACAAATATAATACTGGCCAAAATCAAAGTCAAAATGATAAAAATATATAAAAGAAAAGAATAATAATAATAAAAATTAAATTGTAATATTGACCAAAATCGAAGCCAAATGATTGAAATGAAAGATTACTTTAGTATCAGCTTTAAACAATGTAGGTATACAAAAATATAAATTAAAAACGTGAAAGTTCATGGATATACCCATCACACAACTCGGTTACTGATATCAACAACTTACTAAATATAATCAATCAAAAGCAAGCTTAAACAGGTGTGTTTTTAGGTCTTTCTTAAAAACTTTG
>MJUU01011669.1:57581-70177 GCA_002080025.1 Modiolus philippinarum
CCTTGAAGAGCTTTAAAAACATACAATAGTATTTTAAACTGACAGCGATAATTTATCTTGAAATCTAAAACAAATATGTCTTTTGACTATGATTAGACAAAATCGAATGAAAGATGAAGCTCCGCTTATCTACGAAATGCATTAATTTAAGCATACAATAAACTCTGTGTTTTGTATTGATTATCATTTTTAGGCAATGTAATGAATAGCTGCCAAATTTTTAAATCAACTTATCATATTATATGGACTATGTTAAAAAAAAATTCATCACACGTATGTAGAATTTGCAAATTTTGATAGTTTCTTATGAAAACAATGAAACAAAGTCAGAGAAACTACAAGGATTTAGTTTCTGGGTGTTCCTTACTTTATTGCCTGATTAAGCAATATAGCCAACCAAACAAAATTGGAATAATAAAGTGAATAATGAACCATGCTGTATATCTATGATGTTTGTATAAGGTCTATTTCAAAGATACTCACAGAAGATACTTAAGCTGTCGAACTTTCTTTCTTCGAATTTTGTTGTTATATTATCACTGGGTTCTATGCCTCAGTTGGAGTCATGTTAGTCCTTATGGGAATGAAATAAAAGGGACAACAAGAAACAACTACAATGGCTGAAAATTATAATTACATGTCACAATCTGCTAGGGAACTACACAGGAAAAACACAAATAAGACAAAAGACAAACGCAAACAACGATAGGAACTCTGGACAGCCAGACTTGGTACCGGCACTAGCAAAAGCCAGCGGTAGGGTTAAACCGGTTTATGGGTACCCAAACCTCCTCTTCATCTGTCCAGTTTCCCTATAGTATAGTAAACATACGAATAAGACCCAATACAGGTAGACTACTAACTCCATGATGACCACAATCTTGAAAGGAGAGAATATGACAATACGTAATTTTGAAAGATGGGTCAAGGGGTGCTCGCCGCTAATCTGCCGGCTAGCTAAAGGAGCCTTGTCTGCTGGTAAAACACTGTCGCACTACGGAAGAAAAAATAAACTCAAAACTTCCCGCAGAATTTAGTCAAGAATCATCATATATTTCAGTAGACATCGGCAGTATCAGTGAGAGGCCAGTATGTATCCCCATACTAGTATCATAATTGGACTCTGATAGAAAACATTTTTTGGTCATCTCTCTTAATCTTTTGAAGTAATTAAGCCAAAGTAAACTAGTACAGTCCATGGAATGCCATTTTAAAATTTTGCTGATTTTGTTCTAACCCGTAAATAAAATAAACATTGGCGTGGATTTGATTTGATTTGAAGGCTTTAGCACATATTTGATTTCTATCTATAAAAAAACACTGCCCTGAACTGAAAGCAAGTTAATATTGCACCCTATGGGAAACATATTTTTGTCTTGCCTGACACTACAACACTTTAACTAAAATTTCACTAAAGTGTATGGAGGATGCTCAATATAACAGATTCTACCACATAGGATATTTTAGCATTATGTCATAACCTGAGTTCAATATGTCACAACCTGAGTTATAATGGTTACTTATTTATGTTATCATTTTCTTCATTTGATATTTACCGTCAACTATGCAAAACTGCAAAGTTGGGAAATCAGTTTCGTTGGGAATTTTTTTTCCTCTTTGCGTTCTCTTCAAATATTTACCATTTTGGTACATTACTTTTATGATATTTTATGATATTCCTAAATGTTTTAGTTCAGTAAAACAATTAACTGGACCTCCTTTTAGTTTTCCTCTATCTGCATTATAATATTCAAGTGTAAGTTGTATTCATAATATGAAGAGATGCTGTTCATTAATTCATGAACAGTTTACCAAATCCATTAAGTGAAGTATTTATCGATAAAATCGTAATTAATTTTCATATTCAGTTCGTTATTGTAAATAAATTTTGCATTTGCTTTGTTTTTAGCTATTATTTCGCCTAGCAACAGGTTGTACAAAGATTTGTAAAGATATAATTCAGGTAAGTCAGTATTGATTTTAGCATGTTTTGAATAGAAGGTAAATTAACAGAAATTGACAGAGTTATATTGATGATTGTGTATTCCTTTGTTCCAATTCAGAATAGTAAAGTCATAACATTCAGTTTTGATTTCAGTTATAATTTACAGTAGCAAACCGTCTTGTTGCATATATTGGCAACAAACATTGATTGTTCTCTAATGGAAGGATATTAAATACAATTTCCACTCTTTTTGTGATTGTTCTGTAATGGAAGGATATGAAATACAATTTCCACTCTTTTTGTGATTGTTCTTTAATGGATAACTAAATACCGAAGTTACCGTGAATTTAAATTCTGCATATGCGCATTTCTACAACTTTTGTCTCTTCAGTGCAGATAAAATCTAAACGTTTGGAAGACCATAAACTCAAAGATGTTTAAAACTGATAGAGAACAAATAACCAATATGATCTAAATGTGGAGCCAAAATCAGCTAAGGACAGAGCTTTGCATGAGGGAGATACTCCTTAGTTTTCAACAAAATTTACAAAATTTATATATGGTAAGGTTCCAAATGGAATCGGTTTTCGGGTCAGCACCGAAGTACTGACTACTGGGCTGGTGAATACCCTCGGGGACTAACAGTCCACCAGCAGCGATATCGACCCAGTGGTAACAAATAACTAAATACCGAAGTTACTGTGAATTTAAATTCTGCATATGCGCATTTCGACAACTTATGTCTCTTCAGTGCAGATAAAATCTAAACGTTTGGAAGACCATAAACTCAGAGATGTTTAAAAACTGATAGAGAACAAATAAAGGATATTAAATACAATTTCCACTCTTTTTGTGATTGTTCTCTAATGGAAGGGTATTAAATACAATTTCCACTCTTTTTGTGATTGTTCTTTAATGGAAGGATATTAGATACAATTTCCACTCTTTTTGTGATTGTTCTCTATTGGAAGGATATTGAATACAATGTCCACTCTTTTTGTGATTGTTCTCTAATGGAAGGATATTAAATACAATTTCCACTGTTTTTGTGATTGTTCTGTAATGGAAGGATATTAAATACAATTTCCACTCTTTTTGTGGTGTCTTTGGTCTTCCGTCTTCTGGTTTTCTTGCTTTTGCCTTGTCTCTGGACTTTGATTTATGTAATCTTGTCCTTTATTCCTTCGGTATTCTACTGCCGTTGTTTTTTTTAAATAACTAAATATCAAATTACTGTTTGTTAAGTTTCTGCTGATAGCTATTTCGACATCTTGTGTCTCTGTTTAAATAACTAAATATCAAATTACTGTTAGTTAAGTTTCTGCTGATAGCTATTTCGACATCTTGTGTCTCTGTTTAAATAACTAAATATCAAATTACTGTTAGTTAAGTTTCTACTGATAGCTATTTCGGCATCTTGTGTCTCTGTTTAAATAACTAAATACCAAATTAGTGTTTGTTAAGTTTCCGCTGCAATTTCGACAACCTGTGTCTCTGTTTAAATAACTAAATACCAAATAACTGTTAGTTAAGTTTCTGCTGATAGCTATTTCGACATCTTGTGTCTCTGTTTAAATAACTAAATATCAAATTACTGCTAGTTAAGTTTCTGCTGATAGCTATTTCGACATCTTGTGTCTCTGCAGTCCCCTCTGCAGTGTACATGATATCAAAGATTTGGAAGATGACAAGAATGTATGAAAGCTGATACAAAACAAAAAACCAATAAAGTCTTCAACTAAAAGCACACATCAACTAAGGCACGAAATAAATATCCTTAGTTTTAAACAAATTTTGTAGAATTTAAGCTTCCAAATTATATCGGTTATGCACACCAGCACCAAAGTACTGGCCATGGACTACTGAACAGGTGAATACACCCAATCATTTAAAAAAATGATTTATTAACTTGTTTCGTTTGTTTTAATTCGTTCCTCTCGCTCAGTTTTAAAAATTTCATTGCAGAATAAGTTCTTATACGTATTTGATTAGAAATGTTGAAATATCGCCTTTGGGATACGATAATTTGATGAATGACCCGACTTGGAAACAATGGGCCAATTTAATTCCCCTCAGGCTCCATTCTAGGACAATCTAACAAATTCTACTCCTTTCTTACTTGTAATTTGACTACAAAATTGCATCTTCTGTGGAAAGTTGCAAAATGAAAATTGACAAATATACATAAATAACAGGATAAAGCACATGGAATTGACTTAATTATGTCAGCATATATTATATAGGCAATTGATTGAAAATTGCAGTGAGCAAACATTATGTCCTACAAGGAATTATTATATTATTTTTTTTCTATGGAGAACTAATTTCAATTTCAGATTATAGATTCATTTGCAGTATTCAACTTGGCTGCAGTAGAAGTGATGTTTACAGTATTCTGGGATCAAACATTGTGTTTACATTTAGCTTTAGAAGCAATCACTTATATTGTTGCTATACGACTCTTACGTTTGCCAAAAGCTTGTAATGGTAAGTTGGGTTTTAACTGATTTTCATGCTGAACTAATTAGCAAGCTTTTATACATTCAGTCCAAATCTAACTACAAGCGTTGTCAACATCATGTGAAAAAACTATTGTAACAAATTAAACAATTGATATCGGGGGCAGGGACGACAAGACTCCATAAAAAAGCGTGAATACCCTCTTCCACGAATTCTGAAGAGATGTTACGTTTTGATAAGGTTGCAACGTAAAGCTCCTATGTATATTGGACCTTATTCGATCGCAATATTTAAGCTTTCAGTAATCTTAAACATATGAGAGTATCATAAATTATGACATAATGAATTAAGTTAAACATGAAAACTTTGATAATAACATTACCCAGTCTATCAGTGCATGCTACGGGAATATTATTTGTCTCATATGTTTAAGCATTCTGAGGTAAAAGTCTCAATCTCAGAGGTTATCATTGAAAAGAATGCTCTTCAGGTACATGTAATACATATGAGTTTTTACACTAAATGTCGTGTACAACGTATTAGGGTCAAATATTGGCGGACTTGGTGATCTAAAACAAAAAAGAAATACTTTGTTCCATAGTTGCAAGTGCATATTTTGTAATTTAAGGGTCTTAAGTAATTGCATAAATTGGGAAAATTGAAAATCAAAGTGGCCTTTGTGTGTAGATAAAAATGGCAGTTTTCTTTATGTGTGGGAAGAAAATTTCCATAGTTATATTTCGTTTGATCTATTTTAGTGCTGAAAGAGGAGTATTCAGAGAAAATGGATTTAGAGGTACATTATCTCAGTAAGGCAAAGTCAAAGGCAGAAGAACGTTCGAAAGAACTTGCCAACACTATTGAAAAACATCAGGTAAATCTTCAATATCAGACATAAGAAACCTCAGTAAGGCAAAGTCTAAGGCAGAAGAATGTTCAAAAGAACTTGCCAACATTACTGAAAAACATCAGGTAAATCTTCAGTATCAGACATAAGAAACAAAAATGGATTTAGAGGTACATTATCTCAGTATTAGGCAAACTTTAAGGCTGAAAGAATGTTCCAGAGATCTTGCCAACATTATTGAAAAACACCAGGTAAACTTTTGGAGCCCTGTCTTCATTATCAGATGTAGGAAATAATACACATACACATTCTTCTTCTTCATATTCACAGATACTTTCTGTATTTTGCACCCTTTTAACTACTATTTGCGTTTATCTTAATCATTACACTCATTTCATTGATTATGCTTGATCATTAAGTTAAATAAAAACAAAAGGCAACAGATGTATACATGCAACCAAATCTTCTTAAAGTTAACCATTTTTTTTTGTGATGAAACTTATATATTACTAGTTGGTTCAATTATTCAAATGATTCTTATTTACTATACATTATTTACAGAGGGAAATAGACATCTTGAAGAGGCAACTAGGGTCTGGATCACTCTATGAAAATGATATAATGGTTCATCAACGTAAAACAGAGGATCAAGGTCAGTTGCTATGGATTCAAAAGAAATGTTTATAAGACACATTCACTGNNCGTCAATTTGATAGGTGAACATCGCTCACGTGGCATATCAATGTGAAGTTGCAATTCCCATGAAACACATTTCATTATATGACCACGTGGCTGTCGAATTAGTAGAAAAAGAATCCCATTGTACATGAATACTAACTTTTTAATAAATTTGTTTTTTTGAAATGTAATTATAAGTATTGAATGCATTATTTTGAAGTTTCATAGGGATTATGAAAGTGATGACCGGACGCACACTTCATTAAAAATGTGCTTCGGTCAACACTTTCATACCCCCAATGAAACTTAAAGATAATGCATTCAATTCTTAAATGTCCGAAATCAAAAGTGCCGTTCAGTTTAAGCCCCAATCATTCATTGGTTAAAAGTATAAAATATTAGGCTAATATTTCATCTATCAATACAGAAAAATCATGAAGGTTCTTGCATGAAAAGCACGACTTTTTATGAATAAATGTAATGTCTTAAATATTAAATTTATCTAATCAAAGGGCAACTCTGTTTTTGATAAATTTGGCAATGTAAATGTCTTTTGAAATTTAGTTTTGCATTTGTTGGAAAACATCGGTAGTAGAATACCAAAGGAACAAAGAAGAGTTATTTACAAAATACAAAAAATACCGAAATTGCATAAAAACACGAAATTTCGTTATCCTGTACACGTGTTTCAAGGAGTAACCTCTCATCAGCAGCATTAAAATCAAATGATACGGAAGGCTATAATCCAAAAGTAGTCCAGAAAGAAGTACTCGTTTCCAAAATTTTCGAAATAGGAAGCCAAATCCAGTACCAAGGACATCTACCGAGTGCCATACATGGAATAAAGCGTCAGTATTTTTAGAGTTAGAATTTTGATAAAAACAGCAAATTTCTATAATTTCTGGTCCACCAGCAGTGGTATCGGGCGCATTGGTTCAAAATACTAAAAATACCAAAGTTGCATAAAAAACAGTAAATTTCGTTATGCTGTACACGTGTTTCAAGCAGTAACAAAAAAAAATCGAAGTCCAAAGACACGGCAAAAACCAGATCGTAGAAAACAATGACGCTAGACAGCCACAAAGCAAAGAAATAAAAAAAAACACAACGTTCATTTCCAAGACACTTACAGCGTGAACTCCCATGAAACTGGGAGTGACTTCAGGTGTTCCTGGCCTGCTCTGTTAAAAGTATCCGTAACTCTGTAAGTGAATCAGTCTAGGAAATGTCAAAATCGGTATACTAGTAGTCAAATTCGGGAACACGTGAATTTAGCTGAATACATCCGCTTTTTATTGGTCACTGACACGTCCTGTCTTTCATTGATGTTATTGTGACGGTCATAGAATTTCATGAGGAATGAAATTAACAACGGCTGAACAAATCTCAGACTATGCAGCTTTTGTGACAGTGTTTTTGCTCTGTTAAAAAAATCACTGCACAACTTGACTACATGCTCGACGAATCAACAGTGAAATGTACACTCCATAGGCTGGGGAGGTTGATATGTTATTGATAAGAAAGGGAAAGTTCACAATTGGGAAGTTAAAATCATCACGCTTGTCATATAGCTTAGATTTCAAACGTCCATCCACGTCAATATACAACAAAAGATCTAGATACAAAGCTTAAGTAGGCATATCAGTTGTTTCTTTAATTTCAAGCTCATTGGGGTAGATCTGATGTAAATATTCAGAATAATCATGAAGGTTCTTGCATGAAAAGCACGACTTTTATGAATAAATATAATGTCTAAAATATTGAATTTATCTAAATCTAAAGACAACTCTGTTCTTAATTAATTTGGCAATGAATATGTCTTAAAAAATTTAGTTTTGCATTTGTCTTTTCTATTTACACATTGTAGCTGACGAGACATATAAGTGTCCTGCGAGTTTGACTTTGCGTTTTACTCATAGTTATTATAATGACATTTAATTATAATTTTCAGCCATTGTAAATGTTTCCTGTTGTCATTTTTATTACATAGAAAATATCTGCATTTATGACATGTACCATGACCAATTGTGTATGTTTGTGACAATTTTCTGGTTCTTCTAGCAAAAATCTTTTGATGGCGCATGGAACATAAATGAGGTGCTAAGACCGAACAAACAATATATATGTAGCAGAGCACCGATGTAAAGCCTACAGACCACGTAGCTTGCCGTAGATACGCAAATCTCTGACCAGCAATCGTTATTTTTTTAAATAAAATTGCCTTTTATGAAAATGCATATCTCACTTATCTTTGAATTAAAAAATTAAAAGTAATATAATTGTGTCTTTTTTAATAGATTCATCTACGATAAGCAATGGCCATCTGCCATCTGATGCTTCAATTAGTCAGCTAGAACAACCAAAATTTGTTTCAACTATCAGAACAGACAGTAATATAGTTTCTATGACAACCCCTGCCTCACCGAGTGAAAAGAGAGAAAATATTGATAAATTAAATACTGATAAAGCCAATACGGATTCTAATAAAGTAATGAGAAAACTATCTACTGAAAACAAAGCAATATACAAAAACGTATGTCACGTGAAAAGTCCTTCGGCTGAAGTGAAAAGAACAAGTAGTGAAGTTAGCTCAAGAATTAGTTTTGAGAGTGATATAGACACTAAAAATCTAATCCAGAGATCCAAAAGTACAAAAAGTGTAAAGGGAGATGCAATCAAAAAGACAATAGCCCTTCTAGAAAGCAGTAAATCCCAATTTCCACATTCTAAAGGTGGAACAAGTGTGTCTCGAACATCATCCAACAAACTGACTGATATAGAAAATGCCAAACTTCAAGGTATGATACTTTTAGTTAAAAATCTGTTCAGTAATTATGTTATTTTCCTTTTTCATAAAGATATTTGCTTTAATTCAAAATACAAAATGACCAAAGTTGCAGTAAATTTTGTTAAGCTGTACACGTGTTTCAAGGAGTAACCTCTCATCAGCAGCATTAAAATAAGAAATAATGAAAGCCATAATCCAAAAGCAGTCAAAAAAAAAGTACTCATTACCAAAAAAAAAACATCAAAATAGGAGGCCAAAACCACTACCAAGGAAATCTGCCGAGTGCCATACAAGGAATGAAGCCAAATTCGTTCTTGATAAAATCAATGGTTTCAGTGATGAACTTAACCTCAAATAATACACTTCATGACCTCACTTCAGTATCTGTCTTTATGTTTACAGAGACCGATTCTGGTTGTGTAAATGGGTCTTTTGAAAGTGACGAAGAAGTAGTGAAGAGAAACTTACCTGTGATGGCTGAATATGCTGGAACTAGAACATACAGAAGTGCTGTAAGTACTCAGGTTAATGCTGTCCAGTATACATTAAAGGTCGTCATAATTATGCCTGTCAACAGAAAAGTAAATCAGAAAAAGGTTAACTCGACTTTCCAGTCCTATTTCAGAAAAGGTCTTCGTTGTTGAATGGAAAAGAGAAGGGAAACGGAGAATGTGTCAAAGAGACAACGACCCAAAGGGGAGTAATAACAACTCAAAGCCACAATAAGATCTTCCATGAACGGTGAGAAAACCCCACACCCAACGGCAGGTCGGAGTCAGCCCCTGAATAAAGAGTAATCAAGTTCAGCGAAATAAACATCATCCTAGACTCCTATAGACATAAAATAGACTAACTAGAAAAAAGACAAGACACACAAGGGCTTAATGAAGTTTGTATCTTTTGACACATATAATTAGGTGCTTAATGTTCTCAGTTATTAATTTGATTGGAACTATTTTCTATCAGCGTTAAGATTGTTTATTCAAAGAGATCGGAAAAACGGAAGATTTTAAACATCACCAAACTTATAACATAAACTTAACTTATAACATTTGGAATTCAGAGATCTAGACAGTTTTAATTTCATAAATAACAAAATACTGAAGATACGGTATTTTAAATAAACGATTAGCTATAAATAGCTCATGAAAATATTGCCATCAGTTTTAAATGCTGTGGATTATTTATTTTAAAACTCGTCAGACAAAAAAATTCCGAACATAAACATGTAAATACATTTATTAGACGAAATAAATAAAATTTCTAAACTAATATTTTGTTACTTTATTCTGAAATGTTTTATTTTATAGGAAGGAGTACCATTAACTGACTTGTGAAGATATGATATATAATGTCCAGATGATGCTTATTAACCAGAGATTGTCCAAACGGATATAAAAAAAATGAGTAAAATCATTTAGAATGTTGGAGATGATTGCTGTTGGTAGAAAGATCATATGTCAGTAAAGTCAAATTTTCAACATTTAAAGTTTGTGTTTTGTTATTAAGTCTCAAAGTTTTGAAGAAACTTTTGCATAACTAAAATTACCACCATAAATTGAATTCATATTGTTGGCCTGCTTGCCTAAATTGATGTTTCCTCAAATTTGCTATACGCTTGAGTGGTGTATTTTGAGTATTATAATATATTTGCATTTATTTTTTCACAAAGCATAATTTCAATTTTGACTTTTTCAGTTTACAAACAGCAGGCTGTTATGTAGTTTTTGTCTCATATTTAAATGTATAAACACATAAATATCAGTTTAATTTAAGTATTTATTCTCATATCTAATATGGATGGAAATGATCAACACAATTATTAATAAGTTGGTCGGTCAGTACAGGTTTAATTATTAAAAAAAAATATATTTACAGTAAAGTACCGCATATAGTTTAACAAGAGTCCCTATACATATCTATAGTCATTTAAGTTTATTTCCTTTATTTTCTAATTCATGAAACCAGGGACTATACATTACATATGTTATGTATAGTCCCTGAAAAAACATTGGAGTTTTATATCAGTTGAAATATTGAAATACTAGCATCATGTCAAATTTATGTTATACTGCCTTCAGAATTTTCATGATATAATGAAGTATATTTTGTTAAATCTAATTACTTTTAACTACACAGAATGTTGTCATTTATTAATGTTATGTTATATTGCCTTGTTAATTGTTAAGATTAATGTTATTTTTTATATAAATATGTATGTTTTATGTCACTATATTAGATTTTATACATAAATAAATACATGAAACAACAAGATGTGTTTTGTGAAATATTTATACCAAACCAGTAGCAAAGCAGAAACATTCGGCATATACCCACATGCTTTTGATACTGGTAATAGAAAGTTTTATGTGTCTTAGAGAATTCAGTATGTATTCATAAAAGTTAATTATTTTATTTAATTTTGAATCACTATGAGTATGAGTTGAAAGATCTGCCTATATACAATTGAAACACCTTCTCTTCATTTTTTTTGTTTTTTTTTTTATAAAGTTTATATATTAAGATCAAGGACAAGAGAAAAAAATATTTTTGTATAAATTGAAAGTTTGTGCAAAATGAGATACATATGTGAAATATAAAGGAAACCAAATCGACGTACTAGGTCCAACCTTTCAATTTATACAACATGACCTTGATTTGATATATGAACTTTATATATATATATATATATATATATAATATATATATATATAAATCTGCTTTGCATGTTGTATCAAGGGTAGACACTGGAAGCACTAGACTGGGTAAATAAAATAATATACAATGAAACGTTTTATTTATAAATCTATTATTAATCAGAACAAAGTAAAACAATCGAAAGGGAACACAAAGAATGTAGAACTTTTGACCGTCAAATGCAAACGTTCTTTCTCATTGTCCTTAATCTAGCCCGTCACGGTTGTCAAGTCCTTGTCTTGGGTGGATGCTGAAATATATTGTATCCTCATTTTCGCTTCGGTATTCGTTTGCCGATGCATCCGCATGAAGGGTCATAAAGGATGTAACTACTCGGGTTGAGAAATACAACACCAAAATCGAAATCATAATGTTTATTACGAGCAACAGATGTAAATATGAAGTCTACTTTCTGGTATTTTAAATCAGGTTGCGCAGTAAGTGTACTCATCAAAATATAGACTATTTAGTGCGGAAAGAAAATCATCAAAATTTCAAAAACGTAGATTGAAGAATCCAGAGATGTACCCTTTTATCTTTCAAACAACGGCAGTAGAATAACGAAGGAACAAAGGAGTGGAATTTACATAAATCGAAGTCCAAAGACATGACTTAAACGAGAACACAGAAAACAATGACGTTATACACAGAAAACAATGACGTTAGAGAGATACAAAGCACAGAAGCAGAAAACACAACATTCAAAAAACGAGGCACTCACAGTCTGTTAACAGCACCCGTCACACTATAAGTGAGTCAATCTCAGAAAATGTCAAAATCGGTAGTCAAATCCGGAAAGGCGCGAATCTAGCTGAAAATGTCCGCTTTCATTTGGGATACTGACAGGTTCTTTCAATGGTGTTATGGTGACGGCCATAGAATTTCTTGAGGGATGAAATTAACAATGATTGAACAAATCCCTGACTAAGCAGCTTTTGGGACAGCGTTTTTGCTCTGTTCACTGTACAAACTACACGCTCGACAATAACGAATCAGTTGTGAAATGTAAACTCCATAGGCTGGAGAGGTAGGTATATTGCTGCTTAAAGGGAAATTTCACAATTGGGAAATTAAAATCATCACGCTTGTCGTATAGCTTAGATTTCAAACGTCCATCTTCGTCAATATACAATGAAAGATCTAGGTACGAAGCTGAAGTAGGTGTATCAGTTGTTTCTTTA
>MJUU01011670.1:0-23355 GCA_002080025.1 Modiolus philippinarum
ATCTGGCAGGTCTGTACCTCATCCAAGATGGCCGCCAGTGGGAACATTGTTTTAACATTAGACCCTATGGAATATACATTCAAAGATCTTCTTCTCAGAAACTACTAAGTCCAATTAGAACCAAACTTAGCCACAATGGTCCTTAGGTGGTCCCATCCAAAAATGTATCTGGTAGGTCCGTACATCTGGAACATAGTTTTTACATTGGCCCTTTTAAAGTGGTCTGTATGTTTTAATTTCAGCACTATGTATTACTTTAATTATAAGGGGAACCCCTGCCCAAATTTTTTTTGAATGGTGTTCTGTTATGGGTTGTAATGGATGGTGGATCTTTCGGTTGCCATGGAAACCAAACAAGAATACTGTAATTTTAGAAGAAAAAAGTATTCTGCTAAATTGTATGTTTCGTTTTTCCTATTGGAAATGCCTTTTATCTATGTCAGCCATTGTCCAGGTGAGCGATACAGGCTCTTGAGAGCCTCTTGTTATGTTTTTTCATCAATTTATTATTGTTAATCTTTAGACAAATACTGTACATAGTTATGACTGGAGTGGAGATGTTATATTGTATGAATGACCTATCGATTTTGTTCATCTTTGATTATATAATTGACAATGGGTAGTGATTTACTAACTTATCGTATATCAATAGGTCATTTTTACTTTGCTCCACATTCGCTAACAAGTAAAAAGATTTTCCTTAGATTGAATGGTCGATCTGTGTTCTATGAATTTTTTAAATTATTTTTTCGGAGTAAGTATGTTGTAACGGTCAGTTACTCGCTCTATTTCAAATTAGTTTTGGCTAACCCAGTTTCAATCTTTGTTATTTTGTTATTGATTTTTCTTAACAATGACATAGAACTAAATCCAGGTCCTACAAACACTGGTGATGCTTAACCGAAACCCACTTGGATAACAATGTTGACAATGATGACATCTATATCGAAGGTTAATTGTAAAGAACCTTTTAGACTGGATAGAAACAATTTAGGCAGTGGTGTTATTATATATACAAGTAATTCTATCCATGCAGAACGTCGTAGAGATTTAGAATTTGACGGCGAGGTAATATGGCTAGAAATATTTTTCCCTAACTACAAACTACTACTTTGTGCTTTATACCGTCAATCTGGTGATAATCATCCTTTTTTGGGAAAACTTCCAACACTCTATTGAAAATGCCCTCTTGTATTCCCCTTATGTATTGATAACTGGAGATGTAAATGTTGATCTTCTTACTGAGCATTCACATGTTATTTTTGACATTATGAGATTAAATGGTTTGAAAAATGTAATAAATGAACCAACCAGGACATGTTATACAAGACGGTCTTTATTAGATCCTTTTATTTTATCTGAAAATTGCGATTTCTTTGATTCGCATGTCATACAAATTGATAGAAAATATAGTGATCATGAAGCTACTCTGATTTATCTTAAAGCTCCAGTTAAATAGAAAAAAAAATGCATATAAACGTAAGATATGGGACTATAAACATGCAGATTTTGAAAAATACAATGAATGTATAGCTTCTTTTAATTGGGATTCCATACTTTCTATGGATTTTAGTATAGATGAAAATTGCCAAAACTTCATGAATAAATTTTTAGAATTTGTAAGGGAATGTATTCCTCAAAAGGAAATTAATGTCCGATCTAATGATCAAGTTTGGTTCAACTCCGAATTACGAAGGGGAATAAGAAAGCGTGATAGATTTCACAAACAAGCCCGTCTTTCAAAAAGTGCCGCAGACCTAAACAAATATAAAAAACAGAGAAATCATGTAAATATTATTAAAAAGTTTACTAAAGAGCAGTTCTATTTGAATATTAACAATTTATTAGACGACTTTTCTAATTCTTAAAAATCATATTGGTCTCTTATAAAAAAGAGCTTGTCAAGTCAAATGGGTCGAATACAAGTATCATCCAACTTAAGAACGTAAATGGAGATTTAGTTATTGACGACTATGACAAAGCATGTCTTCTAAATGGCTATTTCTGTTCTATATCTAATTTAGATAGCAGTAATGCTGAAATTCCGAGATTCCAACCAAGAACAGAAAATTCAATAGACATTTTTCATATTGCATCGTGTCAAGTTCGTGATATTTTACAAATATTGAAACTGGGTAAAGCTTCAGGCCTTGATGAAATTAGTCATCATATGTTGAAAAAGACAAGCGATACTGTATGTATACCACTATCAATCTTATTCAATATCTCCTTGAAAAAATCTGAATTTCCATCTCAATGGAAAAAAGCATCAGTGATGCCCATTTTCAAAAAAGGCGATAAAGTGAACATCTCAAATTACAGACCCATCTCGCTTTTGTCAACTGTTGGTAAAGTTTTCGAAAGAATCGTTTTTAAAGAAGTTTTTAATTTTCTACATTCAAACAAATTATTATACAAATACCAGTCAGGCTTCATTCCTGGCCATTCTACTGTTCACCAGCTAATAGAAATTTATTATAGAATATGTATGTCCATGGATGATCAGTGTTACACTTCTCTTGTACTATGTGATATTTCAAAAGCTTTTGATAGAGTCTGGCATGCAGGTCTCTTAATTAAATTAAAAGCTTATGGTATAAGTGGAGAACTTTATAAATGGTTTGAAAGTTATATTTCAAATAGAAAACAAAGTGTATTTATTAATAATTGTCATTCTCCCCTAGTGAGTATAAGTGCTGGTGTTCCCCAAGTGTCAGTTCTTGGTCCATTGCTTTTCCTATTATATGTAAATGACATAGCTGATAATCTTATAAGTTTAGCAAGACTTTTTGCTGATGACACCTCGCTTTCATATGCCAGTTGCAGTCCATATACTATAGAAGATGTTATGAACAACGATTTGGAAACAATTTCTGATTGGTCTGAAAGATGGTTGGTAAATTTTAGTCCTCAAAAGACAAAAGCAATGATTTTCTTAAATAACCCATTTCCTAATGATATTGAAATCAAATTCAAAGATGAATTGGTCGAAATTGTCCCTTGTCAAAAACATCTAGGCATAACGTTTGATTGTAATGGAAAATTCCACACCCACATTGGAAACATTATAGAATTAGTAAGCAAAAACTAAACATGTTAAAAAAGCTTAAATTTACTCTTAATAGGAATTATCTTTCACGTATTTATTTAACCTTTATCCGACCCTCACCTCTATGCATGTGAATTATGGTCTGGCTGTTGTCAACAAGACTCTGATAAATTGGACAAATTGCAATTAGAAGCTGAACGTATTGTTACAGGTCTGCTCTTCTATGCTAGTAGTGAATCTATTTATTACGAAACAGGGTGGGAACAACTGATTGATAGAAGAAGATCAAGGTGTCTTAACTTATTTTATCAAATTCATAATAAACATGCCCCTGATTACCTTTGTGAACTAATGCCCCCTTTAGTGGGTGAAAACTCAAACTACAATTTACGCAATAATAGTAATTATGTTATGCCTTTCAGTAGATTAGAAATTACAAAACGATCTAATTTCCCTTCTACAACAAAAGTCTGGAATAGTCTTCCTGTGAATACTAGAAACTGTAAAAATATCAATATATTTAAACAGCGAATAAAGGTACACACAAACAAACCACCCCCGTATTTTACTTTTGGTGTTCGGAAAATGAATATCATACATACTAAATTAAGGCATATGTGTAGTTCTCTTAATGCCGATCTGTATCGTGTAAATATAAAATCAAGTTCAGCATGTTTATGTGGCCATCCTTTTGAAGATGCCGTCCACTTTTTTATGGATTGTCCATTTTATGAACAATGTCGTGTTGATTTATTTAATAGGTTACATATATATCCTATAACTATCGAATTACTGTTGGCTGGTGACACAAATCTTACTGAATTACAAAACACTGAAATATTTAGAAGTGTACATTCTTTTATTGCAGGTAGTCA
This sequence comes from Modiolus philippinarum, assembly GCA_002080025.1. Taxonomy (NCBI): domain Eukaryota; kingdom Metazoa; phylum Mollusca; class Bivalvia; order Mytilida; family Modiolidae; genus Modiolus; species Modiolus philippinarum. Next base: position 3,925 of record MJUU01011670.1, read on the forward strand.
TCGATTTAGTAATGCGCTCAGTTAACCATTTCTTATGTGTTACTGATAACACCAGCTCCAGTCCCCCAACATGTATTTATGTTCTGTAAAGTTTTTGTTCCATCTTAAAAGAGATAATATACTCCTTTTATATGTCTATTCATTGTAAGTCGTCATATTGATTGTAAAGTATTTTGTTTTTTATATATTTGTAAGGGAGATGACGTATCTAATGTTGAGATAACTTGTGTCCAATCCCTTTCGCATTTGTTTTTGCAAATAAAATATGTTAAATGTAACTTGGAGAATATGGGATAGCTCTATTATTATATTTTTTAATTGAATAATAAGGACACTCTAGATAGAAAATTTCAGCATTCTTATTTGCTTTTAAGAGTTCATCCTTGAATACTTTGCACTCCTTCAAGCGATCTCTGACATTCTGGTTTGGTGGTTCTCGTAAAGATAGATATCGGCCTCTTTTTTTCTTGTTTGAGTATACAAATATATCATGAGCCACCACACCCATGTCAATCAAACACGCAATTTTCTAACCAATGCTATTCCATAGCCTAGCGTATCGTTTTTATTTCATAAAAACCATTATCCGATTTATATCATCCACTTATGTTTATAAAGTCCCCTCGTGTTTTCTAGTTTATTACAATTATTACCTTGTCTTTTTATGACCCAGAGATATGTACATAATTGTCTTCAATTGGATAAACAATCAGTGAAGGAATACAAGTGGAATGTTATTTCTCTAAAAGTTTACAAATTAAATTTTTGAAAGTAAATATTTTAATCATGTCATCTCACACCTTTATCAGTTTCTTCCCTTTCAAATTTAAAATGTTAAAAATTTCAAGAAGGATGGAACTAATTTCAACTGGAAAAGGTTGAGTTCTGATTGATTGTCATATGTTCTTATTGATATTTATATATTTTAAATTGGGTAAGAACTTATTCAGTAACATAATTATTGTAATTTTGTTAAGAATAAATTTCTTACATTTCACATGATACAAAATGTAGTATGTATATGTATGACAGAGAATATATATCTTGTATATTTGATATATGTCACTATCACTGACTGAGTAATCATAAAGTAATCAAAATGTAATCATGATTACTCATATTTTAAAGCTGTAATTGATTACATTACAAATACAAGTAATCTGAAAATAGCTTGATTACAGATTACACATGATTACTGAAGAAAATGTAATCGATTACAGCTGATTACGATTAACGATTACGATTACTTCAAGCCTGACCTATATGTCTCTGATATACATAATTAAAAAATCATAATAGTAAAGTGACATTTTATTTACAGGAAAATATTCAATTATTTAAATATTTTGACAAGTCTTAGAAAGTGGACATAAAACGAGTCGTCCCGTCCCGATCTCATAAGAACTCCGTTCGTGAACGCCACAATCCGTTTCCCGCTCGTCAAACAGTAAGAGGCAGTTCGATCAACAGCTATTTTTTTGCTCCATACGAGGGAAATCCGGATCAGAATAAGGAGTGACCAATGAAATCCATCGAACAAGTGTGGACCCAAATTGATGTCTCGCCCGTCCCTGCTTGATCGCAAAATTGATGTGAAAACTCAAACTGCCTAAATCAGAAAACTTAACATGTTCACTACACTGTGAAATTAGATTAACTGACAAAAGCAATGTAGCAGACTGTCACATATCTGACATCCAAAACCAAAATTCCAAATATTAATGACCTACCACTGATAGATACTGAAAACAAGACTAACCCACACAAAATAATAAGTGCCTACAACTAACAGTTTCTTAGAAACTGATCTGATCAGAAAAAAATTACATGGTTACTAGACCGTGAAATTGAGGTCAAGAACAAAACTCATGTAGCAAACTGTCATGTACTATCCAAAACAAATCTACATATCAAATATTACTGTCTCATCACTAGTACTAACTTTAGTGACCTAATCATAATATTTAACATGATCACTAGACCATGAAATTGAAGTCAAGGACAAAAGCAAAATGGCAGACTGTCATGTACTCACCAAGACCTACCTACATACCAAATATCCTTCACCTACCACAAATACTTACTGAGAAAGTGACCAAATCACTAAAACCCAACATAATCACTAGACCATGAAATTGAGGTCAAGGACAAAAGCCAAATGGCAGACTGACATGTACTACCCAAGAGATACCTGCATATCAAATAACATTGACCAACCACTACTAGTTACTTTGAAAGTGACCTAATCACAAAACGTTAACATGGTTGCTAGAAACTAAATTATGCACAAAAACTTAACATGATCATTGGACCGTGAAATTGAGGTCACAGGCAGACTGTCATGTACTTCTCAAGACCAACCTATATACCAAATATCATTAACCTACCATTTATAGTTACTGAGAAACTAAACTAAACACAAAAACTTAACATGTTCACTGGACCGTGAAATTGAGGTCACAGACAAAAGCAATATAGCAGACTGTCATGTACTACTCAAGACCCACCTGTATACCAAATATCATTGACCTACCACTTATAGTTACTGAGAAACTAAACTAATCATAAAAACTTAACATGATTACTCGACCATGAAATTGAGGTCAAAGACAAAAGCCATATGACAGACTGTCATGTGCTACCTAAGACCAATCTACATACCATATATCATTGACCTACCACTTATAGTTACTGAGAAACTAAACTAAGCACAAAAACTTAACATGTTCACTGGACCGTGAAATTGAGGTCGCAGACAAAAACCATATAGCAGACTGTCATGTAATACTCAAGACCCACCTGTGTACCAATTATCATTGACCTACCACTTATAGTTACTGAGAAAGTGACCTAATCACAAAAACTTAACATGAAAGTTTACGCCGCCGCCGTCGCCGCCGCCACCGCCGCCGCCGCCGCCGCCGTCATACTTTGTACGCATATGTCTCGCTTTCCGCGCCTTTCGTTGCGGGCGAGACAAAAACCAGTCCGTGACGTCACACTTTAACTATAGATCGACAAGAGTCGAGTGGACTATTACTCTTGTTTGACAAGACATGCGCAGTTAACCATAACATTGCGTAATCTTGCGGTACAATAGTGAGTTCGATCTTGCTATTTTTGAACAATAGTTACTATTGTTGTGGATCGAACTGCCTCTAAGTAAAACAGTACAGTAGACCTAATATATTGTAACAGTTAATTTGATTGGGTGACACCCAAGTGCATGTTATTGCGATACGCCGTTTAACTGGTCAACGATCCAAAGCTGTGACTGTTTCAGCGATTTCATTGGTTAATTTATTAATGTTACTTTGCGATCATTTACTGAACGATCGTTAAGTAACTAAACGAAAAATAAATGTACTTAGCACGATAATTCAACTAATAATGCACTAACAACCGCTAATGCGAATTAGCGTCGCAAATATGTTTATCGGATTAAAGTGACCGATAAAAGAGGGAGCTAACAAGGGTGTGTGTGTGTGTGATTTGTGTTGAGCGTTGAGAGTCATATATAGCAAGTATGATGCCTCTCGAGGTGGGCCGGGGAAGTGTGAGGTCCGTCATGGGTTTCTTGATTACCTGATTATCAGGGTATTTTTTAATGATTATTTGATTACGAGAGCATTTATTTAATGCTTATTTGATTATTAGCTTGCATTTTATATATTTTTGATAACTAAGTCAAAAATTTAATGATTACCAAGGTAAAAATTTAATGATTATTTGATTACCAAGGCAAAAATTTAATGATTATTTCATTCCTATGACCCGGATATCGCTGCTCTTAATTTTAACGCTTCCATATATTCGACTGAAAACTTTCAAATTAAATGGCATTACACTTTAAAACATCATAATGCTCAAATGGTTGTGAAAATTGTCAATTGTCGTCTGCTACGCCGGAAATGTACAGTACACCTACACTTCAAGGACCGACAACTACATAAAATCAAAGAACTGAAGTGCTGTTGAGATTGCAATGCATTCTTAGATAACAAAAAAAAAACGTTGATAAATATCATGTTGAAATCGTGAATTATGAATAGAATTGAATGTTAATTTGAATCTTTTTCTCTGAATGGTTGAGTGTATTTAGGAGACTTGAACAGACTTGGTAGGTCTCACACATCGCCATAGCCAATAAAATAAGACCGGTTATTCGGATACAACGAATCTAATTTCTTTCCAAACCAACACTATATTCCCACTGCTTTGTAATTTATCCAGGTAACACTAGGTAGTTTTTTGAAGGACTTCAAGTTGCACATGTCTCAAATATACCCCTATTGTTACTGATGTTTTCTTCCTCTGATCTTTGTCTTAACTCACCTTGGTAAAAAAAGAGATATTGCAGAACGTAGGGTTCTGGCAAATCTGTTTGTAATTTTGCAAAGCCAGAATATTTAGGGACCAACTCTTTAACTTGAAGGGGGTACCGGTATATTTTTTCACATAAAACGGCTTCAAAATGTTTTTTTGGGGAAAAGGCTTTCAAGTTAAATGGTCGGTCCCTTATTTCAGAAAATTTGAGAGGTAGATTTTTTTTTCATTTTTTTTTAACCATACTCTATATATATCCTCTATGTAGAGTCTGATTGCAAGAAGGTGTTTGCAAGAATATTTGTTTTTAACTTTTATTCAGAACTGAATGTCTATTTTTAACAAAAAAAAAAAATGTCAGACCCCCCTAAGTTGAATATTTTGTTAACCTTTCATCTCTCATTAAAAAAACTAAGCTTGTAAAACAAAATAAAAAATATAGCCTCACAATTCTTACATTTTCCAAACAGAATTACAAAGAACATAAATAAAATAATCAAACATATGTACACAAAGACATTAGCACAGTTGTTTACAAAATAAGGAATATTCTAAATGAAATACTAGCAGCTTTTGGCATGTAAAAACGTTTACATTTGAGATATCATCCACAAACAAATACGTCAGGGTAAAAAGGGGAATGAAAATAATTAAATAAAACTTACTTCTCTAACAAGACAAACTTCACCTTCAAAACCAGCAATATATCTTACCTTTACCTTTACTTCCAGTAATTCCAGTATGTAAAGTCCGATAAAAAAATATATTGAAACATGCTCCCTATATACATGTAGTACAATTAAAAAAGACAAGTTCAATACTAAGTTACAAGGAAGGACTTCCGATTTGACATAAAATCCTTTGGATGACGGTATATGGTGGGGGTGCTGCGGAACTGAAGATGTTATTATTATCATGATGTGCCACTTTTTTGTGCATATCTATGGTATGAACTTAAAAAAAACTATCGACACTAATACCATAAAAGCTTAAGGTTTCGTGCAGCTAATGCTGCACGAAAGATATTGACCCTATGACTAAGACTGAAGTTATATTTTTGGACGGCACCTCTGGGAACCCTTATCTCCCCTTTTTCATTCAAAGAATCTCCACTGAAACAACTGGGCCGATTGGAACAAAACTTTGTCACAATGGTCCTTGGGTACCGTAACCTCCATTGCACAAGTCTGCACCCAATCCAAGATGTCCACCAGCAGGGCAAAACTGAACATTTGTTCCTATGCCATAGAAATTCATTTAAAGACTTGGTCTCTTAACTGACCACTGATCGAATTGGAACCAAACTCGATTACAATTAACTTTGGGAGATCCCTTCAAAATTTGTGTCCATCAGGATTGCTTAAAATTCAGGATATCGACCAATGGGAAAAGAAGTTTTAATAGTACCCTAATAGGAAATTTATGCCATTATGATCCCTGAAACTGATGTATGTACACTGTCGGTCATGGCCTGTGAGCAATACAGTCAGTGAGAACCTCTTCTTTATTCTTCGCTCGCTTTTAAGGTGGCACCTTCCTCATATTAGAATTATGCAATCGCGATAGCATAAACTAGAAAAACTGTGAGCAAAGCTCACTAATAAATACCCCCCCCCCAACCCCATTTGATTCCAGAAATTATAAAATCAATCAAATGAAACTCTGAAATATAAGGTACACATCTGCATTATGTCATGAACACTGAACAAAGTTTCATGAAAATATATTCAGTGGTTCAGGAGGAGTAGCGGATAAGAGATGGGTACCCACTAGTAATGTAATGGGCAAGTCAAGGTTTGGTATGGGAAACTCCAAAAATCAATCGAATCAAATTCTGAAATAGGAGGTGCACATCTACATTATGCCATAAAGACTGTGTTAAAGTTTCATGAAAATCTATTCAGTGGTTCAGGAGGAGTAGCGGATAAGAGATGGGTACCCCCTTGTAATGTAATGGCTAAGTCCATGTTTTGCTATGGGAAACTCCAAAAATCAATCAAATCAAATTCTGAAATAGGAGGTGCACATCTACATTATGCCATAAAGACTGTGTTAATGTTTCATGAAAATCTGTTCACTGGTTCAGGAGGAGTAGCGGATAAGAGATGGGTACGGGTCCCTTGTAATGTAACGGTTTAGTCCATGTTTTGCTATGGGAAACCCCAAAAATCAATCAAATCAAATTCTGAAATAGAAGGTGCCCATCTACATTATGTCATAAAGACTGTGTTAAAGTTTCATGAAAATCTGTTCACTGGTTCAGGAGGAGTAGCGGATAAGAGATAGGTACCCTCAGGTGTAACGGACGGACGGAAAGACGGACGGACGGAAGGACGGACGGACAACCCCATCACTATATACCCCCACTTTTCAAGTGGGGGTATAATAATGAATTGTGAGGCAACCCGGCATAGCTAGTCTGCATTAGCAATTTTCATTGTGTTAAGCATTTTTTTTCTTTATCGCAAGGAGTAAATTTCGTCTGCAAGATGGACAAAGAGACAAGTCACCTAGATTGGTCCGTTATTTTAAACGAAACACTAAAAGGGTCGGACTGGGGCAAACTACTCAGACCTTATGGGCTAAAAATCCGCAGTGAGTTCAGTATAAATTTATTCGGTTTATCAGTGAATGTTCGTTTTGCACATCAGCTACTGTGCATCTCAAAAAAAATGGTCTTACTTTGGATCGTATTTCTAGTTTGAAACTCTGTATTAATTATCAGTGAGTTTATGTTATAAAGGCGGGAAACTATTTACCTGCACGACCGACTTGCGTATTTCGATTAACTTTAGGCTTTCATCATAGACTTATACTACTAGGTATAAAAGTCTATGCTTTTATGAACTTACATTTCAACTTCCGGTCAACTTAACGTATGACTCCTTACTTTCTAGGAGGTGGATATAGGTACAGAAATGCAACGGCATTATGGGTCTCGGTGACGTTTCTGATTGGTGAAACGTATTTTACGAGCCTGCGTAACGTTATTTATGAGGACGGAAGTTAAATTTCTGAATCGGTCCATTAAAATTTTATCTTTTGTTATATAATTAATCAGTTCATAGTTACTGTAGTACATTTTTTTTCATTGTCATTTTTAGTATCTTTTGCAAAATGGTCCCCCTCTTTAAATAATGTTAAAATCGAACAACAAAAACACCAAAAAGTTGAATTAACAAATACTTAAATTAGTAAAGTTTCTGGTTATGGCAATTTCGAAAACTTATATCTCTTCAGTGCAGATTGATAAAAACATTTGGATATCCATAAACCGAAATATATAGAACAAACTACCAATGGTATATGAATAGAGAAGCCAAACTCAGCTAAGGACAAATCTATGCGCAAAAGGGAGCAAATCATGTATTCAAACCAAATCTGTATTTTAGTGAATATGTAAAAGCAGTCGTTCAACTTTTTCTAGATTTATATATATAATATATATATTCATAGAACAAATAATATATTCACTCAAGAAAATATAGACATAGCTACTAAAGTAAACATTCGGCAAGTTGTCAAGACGATTACAAAGATAATAGACGTGAAATCCAAGATATTCATTTGAAGGTAAAATTTTATTAAACTTCTTATAAAAAGGCATGAGACGGAAAATTATTTAATAGAAAATAGTTAATGGAAAGACTCGCCCCGTAGGAAGCTGAATAATGGATAGTAATGAATGAAGTATAGAGAAATCAGGCAAATCAAAACATGCAGACGAATATGAAATATAATTCAGAAAAAAAGTTTATATTTGTTTAAAAATTATCTGAAAGTGCCTAAATAATACTGTATCACTTTTTTGTGAAAAACCCGTATTGTGAAATATCACAAGATCCGAATTCATAGTTTATGTGAAACCCAAACTAGATTGATTGACTGATTAAATATTGTTTAACGTCTACTGAGTAATATTTCAGCTATATCAAGACGAGAACAAGTGTGTTAATAAATAATCACTTTGGGGTATGGAAAGGGTCATGGGACAGGAAATTCTGACTGCCACTTGAAAAATAGGGTGATAACGAAAGGGGCGGGGAATTTAGCCTTGTAGCCGATCACCTACGGACCACTCAAAAAAGAGCTTGCTACAAGGGTTCTTTAACGTGCAGGAAGCGTGGCATTTCTTCCAACACGTGGACCTGAGTTTACATCCCATCCGAACCCCCAACTAGAGAGTTGGGAGCTCCGTCAAAAGGGTAGGGAGGAACGAGAACGGAGGGTAGATAGCATGATTAACGTTAACATTGAAATGATATGGAGTACCGAGTAAATATACATTAAACAAAAGTTTCCGGCATAAATACATGGTAAAACCGGGCAACGGAACAACGTTTTTATTGTTGTTCTTCATCTTGGCGTCACTAAGGGGGCTTGAACAATGAGCTTTGCCCATACATCACATTAAATTCAAGACGGCCCTATTTCAGTAGAATTCATAACTAATTGTGGAAAAATTTTACCACAAAAGCACTATTGAGTCCTTAGCTTGTGGTCAGATCTATACAACATATAGCCAACACTTGGTGCTCGATTGTAAGAAAACTTGGCATAGTTAAATAGTGAAATGTGAACACTATAAACAGGTGGTAAGAATAACATTTGGTAATAAGAAAAAAAACTAAATGAAAAATAAAAATAATAATAACTAGACTTGCAATTGCAAGCAATATCCGATGTCACCCCAGACGACCAATTCGATGATTCCATCTTACTTCAAGCTTCAAAATCTACCTACAAATCAGTTTTACTTGAAATCGGACAAAGTCGATCTTTTTACGTATTAAGGCCGCCATCTTGGAAACAGCGGCCGTCTAAAAAAATTGTCGCAAAATATAGATTCCTTTCTCTCACTTTACTGAACATTTATTCAAAATATGAACTAATTCCTCTAAGTATTCCCTCAGATGTATATTCCCCAATTTTTCAACGTATATATGCGGTTTCAAGAAGGCGGCTATTTAAACGCACATCATATTATATGTTATTCGGAATCTTCACAGGGGATACGGTCTCATATCCCCTGTCAAGCTAACAAATCAGATTGCAGGATTTACCTAGATATTACACTTCAACAGAATATAACTTTAGATGGTGGTCCAACTCTGTGTAAAATTTAAAATCATTCCATTCAGGCATTTCAAAGAAATCGCTCGGACAAAATTTATTGGAGGAAGAAGAAAAAAAGAAGAAGAAGAAGAATCAGGAGAAATATAGAATAACAACATGTCACCCCGACTACGTCTAGGGTGGCATACTAATAAAATGCCAAAATTGAAAGTAAGATAGTGTATCTATATCTCTCAAGAATAGATACACCATAACTGAAATATACAGAGAGCATACATCTCTCGCACGGGGAATCTTTGTTTACAGATTCCACACTGTAGGAATGGCAAATTCCAGTCGCAGCATTACTATTTTGCATTCACGAAAATCATTTTCCTGATAAGTATTTAATGGAATTTCACTTCGTGGTTTCTTTACATATAATTTTAAGCCGTATTGAATATTGTCGCCTTCCAAATACACAGAAAGTCAAGTGCACTTCATAATCGTGATTCTCGAGGATGTCTCTCAGTGATTCCAAGGTCAGTCGATGGCAGTTTAAAGTACTTGTTTATTGCCATTTTGGGTTTGTAAGCAGTTCATACCATCATAAGTGTACCCATTTTCTTTCATTTGTGACACATGACACAAATTTTGTAGTCAAACAAGCTCGTTCTGACGAAATCGTCAGTGGAGTTCAAGCCTGAAAAGAAAATGGAAAAGTAAATTTAGTAAAGCAAGAATAATGTCATAAAATAACAAAACAAATATAGTCTGGCAAGTATAAACCGGAAAACAATGTTGGAGATTGTTTCTCTAATTTCTACTCAATTTATTTGAAGTAAAGCGATCTCCGTAGTCTCCAGTCTCAAGAATGGCGCCATTTTGTTGCTATCATCGTTGCTATGTGTATCATTGCGCCATTCATTGAAAGGGGTGTTGAATATAATAGTTTTGATAAAAATGTCATATTATCAATAAATTGAGTTATCTTAGTCATAAAAATGCAAAAACCGTTTCACTAGACAAAGTTGCAGGTGTTAATTTCATCAACATCCGGTTGCACTATTTCTAGAAACTGACACGAGACATTTACATGATTGACCAATCGCCAACTGAGATCAGATCATACCCATGTTGATTATCATTTCGATAACCCATCAGTCAGGAGGTGTTTATATTTGCCAGAAATTAGAGAAGTAATTATATCACTGAATTATCATTGTTAAACACTTGCATATTCTTTCATGACAAGTTGTTTACATCTTGAGATTACTTGACAATTTCAATTTCAAATCACAGGAAATTGACATCTTGCAATATCTTGACAAAGACAATACTACGCGATTCGCTTCAAATATTCTTCCGGGAACCTTGAATTTTTAAGATATTTTATTCATTTGAATGTGTGGTGAAGGAGGGAAACGTAAACTGTATATTTTATTCATGTAAAACTGACATTTTTATAAAATGTCCGGGTCCTTCATGAAAATGTTTCATTTCTATTCACAATGTATTTGATATTTTGACGCCATTTTGTCTAAAAATGGCGATATATGCAAATGAGCAAAACGGTAAGATTGTTCATTATGTAATGGATATCGAAGGTTGGTTAACTGTCAGTATTACCAAGTATCAATCTTAGACGGTTGCAGAAACTGCTGTTTGCCTATGTTTAGGCTCAGGCTTGGGATTAGATTAAGAGGTGTGTACAATTGACAACCGTCATTTATTTTTTAAAAGAATGCTCAATACAAGTTCAAAGAATTTATTTGGGAACCAATCTGGAACGAATATATCCCAGAACCAATCAAACAACCTATAAAAAACGTATCACAAATTTATTATTTTGTTTTCAAATTTAACAAATAATTATTACTTCTATAAACAAGAAATGATATGGCTATAAACCCATATCAAGCTATTGAATTTTTTAAAATATAATTGACATACGCTTTATATCAATTATATAGCAGTGAATTCTTTCCGGCTTTCCGCTTGGATAAAATCCACTCACGGCGACGAAAAGACATAAATATTTTTAGAGAAAAAAAATTCAAAAAATTCTGGTCTCGATCTTTGCCCCGAAAAATTCTCTGACCAGCACCTGAGTTTGATAAAAATAAAATCTGGCTCCGACTTTGTCCATAGAAAAATGCCTGGAGCAACAAAGTTGCGTAGCAAATTGTATATCTGAAAAAAAATTCCCGGCTCGGGTGAAAATCCAAGCCCCCCTCTGAAAATCAAATGGTCCGTGCCTATAAATAGGTTACAAAATTTTTATCAAATATATGTCTAGTGCTGGTTACATGTCCGCAACCCTTACTCTAAGAAAATCTATGTTAAGTGACTCCCCCACCCCACCCGTAGGTATGGAACTCCAAATTAACATATATTCAAATAATTATACCTATCTTCAAATAATTGAAGATAGGTTCAATTCATTTAAAGATATCTTTAATTCAATTAAAGATAGGTGCAAATAAACGGTCGTTTGTTTGATTTGTACCTATCTTTAATTCAATTGCACCTATCTTCAAATGAATTGAACCTATCTTTAAATCATTTGAAGATAGGTTCAATTGAATTAAAGATAGGTACAAATGAATTAAACCTATCTTTAAATGAATTAAAGATAGGTTCAATTCAATTGAAGATAGGTATAAATACGACATATTCTCAATTTTTTTGAAAATAGGTTTAATTCATTTGAACCTATCTTCAATTTGATTCCCGCCAAAAAATATATACAGAGCTTTTCTTACGCGGAGATAAATGTTGTATATATTGTATTTAAAGATAGGTTTAATTTAATTAGACCAATCTTCAATTTATTTGTAGATAGGTTTAATTTTGCCGATATTAACCTATCTTTAATTCAATTGTACCTATCTTTAATTGAATTAAACCTATCTTTAATTGAATTGAAACTATCTTTAATTGAATTGACCTATCTTCAAAAGAATTGTACCTATCTTCAAAAGAATTAATGATATGTTACATTTACAGATATCTTTAATATAATTGAAGATAGGTTTAAATCATTTAAAGATAGGTTCAATTCATTTGAAGATATCTTTAATTCAATTAAAGATAGGTGCAATTCAATTAAAGATAGGTTCAATTCAATTATACCTATCTTCAAATATTTAGAGATAGGTACAATTAAATTAAAGATAGGTTTAATTGAATTAAACCTATCTTTAATTAATTAAAGATATCTTTAAATGAATTGAACCTATCTTCAATTATTTGAAGATAGGTATAATTATTTGAATATATGTTAATTTGGCGTTCCATACGTAGGTCCTTCCGTTGTAACAATCCTCCTTTTTAGCAATTTGGACAGTTACATAGTTATTTCATTTTTAAAAAAATATACATTTCTGCACGGATTCAATGAAATTGTCCTCAAACTAAACATGCTAATGCATTTCAATGTAGATGACGGGAATCTTAATCAGAATCCCTTTTTAGCTAGGCTATGGAATAGCCAAGCTATATAGATAGTTCTTGGGGGAAATTGAGGAGTGCGCTTGCGTAGTGAGGAGAACGCATGCCCAGAAGACTACTGACCAATAGGAATTTCATATTATCGAAAATCAAAATGGCGTCCCAGTTTCGTCCTGATAAAACGGGCGGGGTTTAATTTTTCTGTTTCCTTGTGGAAGTTGAAACGCATTATAAACATTTACCATAGGTGGTACTGGGAACAGGTTTGTAGAGGATGATCTGATTGGTATTGCAATATCGCTTAGCTAGATTTATAAATATAGATATGATAAAAAGAATAAGAACAGTAATGTTTAAATTTAAAACCAGAAGTTAAAAATCGCTTAGCCAGATTTATAGATATGATTAAAAGAATAAGAACGCTAATGTATAAATTTAAAACCAGAAGTTAAAAATAAAGATAAGGTATTGTGAAATAATCAATAATATACAAATACTATAAAAAACACCGATTTAAAGGTCGCAAAATGGGAAAGTTGATCGAATCAATGACTGAATCGATTTATATCACCTACTTATGTTTATAAAGTCACTTTATGTTTATAAAGTCCCCTCGTGTTCTACATTAGCATCAATAGACTTTATTTCATTATCATGATGATATTATTGATGATTTTTCACTCAGTTTGAAGATGGCATATGGTATTCAGTTATTGGAGAAATATTACTTTCATTTCTTTTGATTTAGTGACTATATAGGGTATTCTTCACCTCTTTTGTCACATGCGCAAACCAATAGAAGAATTTACAAAGAAGTACCGAGAAAGGCTTACTTCAAGTATTGATTTGAGTGTGCAAATACATCATGAGCAACCACACCCTTTTCAATCAAACACGCAATTTTCTATCCAAGGCTATTCCATAGCCTAGCGTTACGTTTTTATTTCATAAAAACCATTCTCCGATTTATATCATCTACTTATGTTTATAAAGTCCCCTCGTGTTTTCTAGTTTAACAATAAACATTTCTTATCATGATTTTTGAGTATCCTAATTACAATTTTATCAGAATAACCCTTCAAAAGAAAAAACACATATTAGAAGCGTCAACTAATGATGTAGCGATTAGTAAAAATCTAAAAATACACATGAACTAATTATGATCGGACAGTTATTACTTGTAAACAATCAAAACACATGATGACCATACTGAGGAAGGCTTGGTGTATGAATATTTGTAGAAATAACTATCTAAACGTGAACAAATCGCTTCAAATCATTATTAAATATACACCCCTTAATTTATGAGCATTTAGATAACTGATCTGAAGTGCATAGCACTGATGAAAAGTCTCTATACACCGAACTATTTCTTACACCAGAGCCGTCATGAGGCCTTTTCGAAGTGTAAACTATATATTGAATAGATAAGAGGCATTGATTTCAATAGTAAAAAAAATCATGAATTGTTCACCAACATTTATTATCCAATTAATGAAAATATCTGCACACTGCATAATAAAATGATAAAGACATATACTGTTTTCATTTAATATATAGTATATGACCGAAAAGAAATATATGGCCGAAATGTCCAAGTCCGAAGTTACGCTATGACCAAAATGTCCTGTTAACATGGAGGTATAACAAATAGTTACAGACTGGGCTTCTCGGACAACAGCTATTTTGTTAGACACCCAAAGCAAATTGTTGCCTTCTGCCTATTGTCCTCGTGCAACAGTTCGTTAAATCTTCTTCGTGTTGAAATCTGGACACCCTGTACTGTAGTTGTTTTGTCTTACTGTTGGGTTATTGTCTCAAGGGCATTCTCCCGAGTTCTTTCTAGTTTTCAACATTTAATCAAGTTTCGTTAAAGTATCCTTTCAGTTTTAAAAGGGTTTTTATAGCATTTCAATTTTTGGATTTTGTGTTGTATGTTTAATTTTATCTGGGCTAATGTGCATATTTAACTTCGCAACGAACTCGAAACTCCAGTATCGTCCAAATTTTCATTGCTATGAATGGGTTTAATAACAAAATTAACGAACAGAGTTGCCAAGAACCGAAGCCCATGAGACAAAAAGACAAATCAAGGGAAATCACCGACAAAATTGTCGACTGCAATGGTCCTGACTTGGTACAAAAGGAAATGGTGTGTTAAACCGGTTTATGGCACGTAAAAACTCCCCATACCATTGCGGTGGTGTCAAGTAGCAACTCAACAGCAGTTGCTATTGACAGGTCGTAGACAGTTGAAAGAAAAGATCATCCCAGTACTTAGTAAAAAAGGAGTCTTAAATCAGAGTTCGGACCGACCGAAACTTCAAATTTTTCCACAAGAGACAGTTGTCTTATAAAAACTTTTTGAATGATCGTATGAGATCACATGCCCATCTGGGGTATTGTTGATAGCCTAAACAGCATGTGCGACAGAAAAGGGTGCTTTCTTTAATAAATCAACTGCATTGACCATGTTTTAAATGGTTTTGCTCAGAAATGACATAGCGACGAGTAGTGATGCAAATCATTCAACCAACTTGACCTGATACAATATTTTTTTACCAAAACATCTTTGTTTATGACATGTTTATCTACCATGTATATAATAATAAACACTTAAAATAATTGTGTTCATGCCACATCACTTTATTTTGTAGTTTTAGTCGAGGAACTACTTGGTCTTGCCTTTGGTGACAGATGAACGCGCGACGTCGCGTCTTTGCGGTGATACAACGTTTTGTATCAGACACCCTGTACTTAGCGGTATTTCTGCCGTATTTCATAAATCATGTGCACTGAAAAGACATAAGTTGTCGAAATGCGCATATGTAGAAAATAAATTCACAGTTACTTCGGTATTTTGATATTTATAATATATATTACTCGGTCTATTAGTAACTAATGGTATATACACGGTCAGCAAATTTTATATTGTGCGAGAGCGCAGATAAGGAGTTGTACATTTGGGAACAGCTGGGTCGCATTTGTGGTTTTATAAGCTCGAGGGTAGTATGTAATGGACAGATCGGGTTGCATTTGTGGTTTTGAGCCGGAAATTGCTTCATTGGAAGAGACGTCAACAGGAAATTGCATCTGTGAAATCACGAGACCGAATGCAGAAGTGACTTGACCAAAAGTGAAAGTGAAAAGGTTGCACATGTTCAACCGGAAATAGCCCTTGATGAGGCCTTTCTCCACCATTTTGACTTGTAGAATAGTATTGGAGTGTGTATGCCCGTCTTGAGGAGGGTTTATATGTCTTATTTATGGGGATTTTGACCGGAAATGACTAGCCAGAACATCATAGGCCCAGCTGGGGTCTTGTTGATAGCCTAACCAGCATTAGAAACAGAAAAGGCGCTTTCTTTAAATCAACTGGATTTACAAGATTTTAAACGGTTTAGTTCAGAAATGATATAACGACAAGTAGTGATGCGAATCATTCAACCAATGGGACTTTTTGTATCAGACATCCTCTACTAGGCGTTTTTGTCGTGTTTCATAAACACGCATGTAATGTTTTATAATTCATATTACTCAGACTGTTAGTAGCCTAATATGGTATATACACAGTCGATAAATTTTATATTGTGCGAGAACACAGATAAGGCGTTGACCATTTTGGAACAGTTGGTTCGCATTTGTGGTTTTGTTAGGGAAATAACATCATCAGAATGGACGTCGATAGGAAATAGACCATTTGCCAATTCAAACGGAATTCCCGAATTTGACCTCGCGTTTTACAAACTTGGACAAAGGGAAGCAACTCTAGACCGGACAAACACGGTTAGTTTCCAACGTAAACTAACCAAAATGTAAAAATTATTTTCTCTTGACCTGTAAGGATTCCAAACTTCGACTTTGGTGAACTTTATCAAAATAATTTGACCTTTTATGTGCCTGTTTGATTTGCTTTATATCCCAATAGATTTCATATACCAGAATGCTGATTTATAAGGGTTTCTTCGGTAAATGTAACAACCTGTCCGGTGTCACGTGACGTTGATTGAGTCAAAATTTTAAAGAACGGAACCAAAGTCGGTAATTGGCAAATCACCTATTGCATTTTAGAAATCACGTGACCGGAAGTGGGAGGGGTAAAGTTGAACATGCTCAACGGGAATGCTCAAACTTGTATGACAGGATAATCATGATATCATGAAGATAACGACAAAAGAGTTAATTTTGGAAAAGCACTTGCACGTCGATATCGACGTTAATTATCGGCAACATCGTTTTGATATCGACGCAACAACATCGTAAATAACGCTAAATGTCCAAGATATCGCAAAGACTGCTATGTTATCGTTGCAATTTCAAAAATACTAATGTTCAACGTGCAGTTATAGTTATGTGTCGATATCAGAAATATCGAGAACATCGTTACGACATCGTAGCGACATCGTACACGACGCTTTTGTTCCATCAACTTGTCGATTTATTTCCAGCTTTACATGTAAGTCGATGTCGACGATATGATCAAGACTGCTATGATATCGCTGTGTCAATTATGTCAAGGTGCAATCATCTGTTATGACAGAACACAACGCCTATTTTTATTTTTCGTACTTGTCGATATCGATGATATCGTCAAAATCATCACAATATCATAGTGGCATCGTGAACAACGCCTCTGTTTAAGCCTCAGTTTAATCTGTAGAACAACGCCTCTGTTTAATTTGTACTTGTCGAAATCGACGATGTCTAGAACAAATTAATAATATCAGAACGGTTTTCTTGCTTGACGATTATCTGCGATATCGTCAACAACGTTCGATATCGTAACGATATTATGAACAACGCTAATGCTCAAGCAGTAAATTTTTGTGGATACCGAAGATATTACTCAAATTTATAGAACATGTTGGGCGTGGCTTAATTTTCTCGGTCTTGAAGGTAAGTTAAAAACGAATAATGCCGATATAATTGACCCGTGACCAGTCAGGCCAATTAAATAACCTTTAGGTTAAGACTTACTTAATGGTCGAGTAGTTAACAGTTCAAATTGTAGACAACAATATACAAATAGAAATAGATCTATCTGAAAATTTTACCTACACGAGAGATTTTTTTAACTTAACATGTAATTAATAATTGTGCTATTGTGTAACAAAGCTTTTATACCCAACATCATTGATTCTCGATATTCTCGGGATCATTAGATGTAAACACATATCGCAATACCGTTGTAATGACTTCTGCTGAGATTTTGTCTCGTGTGCATACCGGTTTACTTCAAATTTGCATTTAGGGACCGACCATTTAACTTGAAAGGGGGGGGCCTTTGGTTTTTTTCTAAAAGAAATAATCTGGAGCCGATTTTATGTGAAAAAAATATTTTTGCTGCCAAAATGATGAAAAAAAATTTCTGACGGTGGCTTTCTGTCCCAAAAAATAATGTTAATTTTGAAAAAAAAATATTTTGTTAATACACGTGAATAAAATAAATAAATGGTTTCTGTCCAGAAAAAAAACATAACCCCCCTCCCTTCAGGTTAAATGGTTGGTCCCTTACTTTCTATTTTCTCGTATTTCTTAACTTCTTTTATTTCATCAACATTGTAATGATAGACGTTATTCCTCATACTGTAAACAGTAGTTTTTGCTACTGAAATGATCTCAGTAAATCATTTGGTTAAAAAATCATAATAACTAAAATCAAGTTTACCAAATACAGGCAGACACAAAAGTATGTAACGTGAGCATAGAAATGACGTCAACATTTTGAAAGCAATGAACAAATTCATTGAAAAAATAGCCCTGTCTTTTAAATTTTCCAAAAAAATATGACCACGTTCATTGGCAATTATATTTCTTCTTTTACAATTTCAAAAATTTATTAATTGATCGATATCGATTCATTGGCCAATCGTTTTTCTTTTGCATCTTCAAAAAATTGTTAACACATTCTTTGGCAATAATATTTCTTTCTTTTACATTTTCAACAATTTATTAATCATGCGGTTTTTTATACGACCGCAAAAATTTTGCGGTCGTATTATGGTATGGCGCTGGCGTCGGCGTCGGCGTCGGCGTCTGTGGACAGCATAACTTTAGTTCTAGTGAACGGATTGTTATCAAATTTTAGTATGATGTTTGTTGGCACAAGCTTAAGCCCGGGTTTTAATTTCGCGTTCCCTGCCCAACCCATTTTTGAAAAAGAGGCAAAAAAGGGGCCAAAAAGGGGTAAAATTAGGTATTTGCGTGTCTGTGGACAGCATAACTTTGGTTCTAGTGGATGGATTGTTTTCAAATCTTAGTATGATGTTTCTTGGAACATTCTTGAGAAACGTTTTTTTCCTTTAGGTTTTTGCCCCACCCATTTCAGAATTAGGGGCCAAAAAAGGGTTAAATAAGGTGTTTTCACATATTTGACTGTAGAATCTTTATTATTTATTGGATTTTGATGGGGTTTGTTTCAGTGTGCTCCTGAGGAAATTTCCAATCTGGAGTATGCCAACGGATTTCACGTAGCATGTACCACTCACGAGATAAATGGGGCCCAACAGGGGCAAATCTCAAAAAAAATATTTTTTTTATTTTAAGTCCGATTTTGATGCAGTTTTTTTCAATGGATTCCTTGCGAAAAATTAATAT
>MJUU01011672.1:0-41449 GCA_002080025.1 Modiolus philippinarum
GAAAAAATTGTCGGTGGGGGGAAGCATCAATATAACATATTACTCATTTAAAACATTTTTTAAAGAAAGAAAACCAATGTATGTTTGGTCTGACAAAGGCTCTGAATTTTATAATCGACAAGTAAAAGAATTGTTAAAAGATAATAACATAAAGTTATATTCAACTGAGAATGAAGAAAAATCTAGCGTAGTAGAAAGGTGGATAGGAACAATGAAACAACATATGTATAGATATTTTACTGCTAATGAAACTTTTAAATATTTTGATGTATTAGATCAATTAGTTAAAAATTATAATAATACAGTACATTCTTCAATTAAAGTGACACCTGCTGAAGCAAGTAAATTAAAAAAATGAATTAAGAGTTTATAAAAATTTATATCCAGAAAAAGAAGAAAAGATTAAAAGACCTAAATTCAAAGTAGGAGATAGAGTAAGAATAACAAAAAAGAAAAATCAATTTGAAAAGGGTTATACAATTCGATGGACCAAAGAAATATTTTTAATTGAAAAAGATTTAAATGCAAACCCTATTACTTATAAAATAAAAGATTTAAAAGGTGAAGAAATTATGGGTTCTTCTTATGAACAAGAATTACAGATGACTAAATTTTAGATTTTTTTTCTCACTGTACTCCAGGATTTTTTTTCTCACTTTTTCCTGTGTAACTCTTTTCCCTTCGCTGAACCTCCGGGTGTTTTTTTTTACTGTGTTAGACCCGCAAGAGAATTTGTCATTCGGTGTACTCCCGGGTAACTTTTTTTTACTGTTTTAGACCCGCAATAGAATTTCTCATTCGGTGTACTCCCTGGTAACTTTTTCTTTATCACTTTTTTCTGTGTAGCTTTTTACCACCTCCGGCTGTTTTTTTTTAAACACAATAGTAATATGTTATATTACCCACCTCCACTACCGCCTATTTTTTGAGGGACGAAAAAAATAGTCGGTGTGGGGGGGGGGGGGTAATATAACATATTACTCCATTTCTCTTGATTTAGATGTTTGAGTTGTATGAATTGTATGTAATGAGGGATTACAAAAGTGGCTGTGATTCTAAAAATGGTTGAGTAAAAATGTTTATCCACAATTTTTGCAGGCTAAAGCACTATTGAAATCCATCGCGTTCAAATTAATCAATATCAGATTAAGTAAAAATCAACATTTTTTTAATGAAAATCTTTGAGTTTCATGGGGAAGAAGAAAGTGATTGATAATTGAAAAGTGATAACTAATAAGATCAATCACTTTTGTCATCCAATCACTTTTGAAATCGCCACCAGTTCTATAATACGATGATTTTGAGAGTAGCTTAATAGTTTAAAAAGCGGACCCCATCATATTAAGTTCATTTTTTTGAAACTCTTTGATTGTGAATAACTTAATACCGAACTTACTGTGCATCACTTTTTGCATATGCGCTTTAATACAACTAATGTATCTTCAGTGCAGAGAAAACCGATACATTTGGAACACCATTAACTCAAAGATGTTTAAAACTGATAGAGAACAAATGACCAATATGATGTTAATGTACAGCAAAATCAGCTAAGTCATATCTTTGCATGAGGGAGACACTCCTTCAGTTTTCAAAATTTTCAACAGAATACCGATATAACAAGGAAAGTGATGACCACAAAATGGGAAGTCCAAAGACATGGCAAAAACGGCAACGGAGATAAACAAGGACAAAACAAGGACGGGACACAGCTCCACCGCATGGTATAAAAAAGAAGTAAGCAAAAGTCAAAATCACTTTTGTATCACAAATACTTTTGTTATCTCAACCTGTTTGATATTTACAGGATTTTAAATACGGTAAAGTATTTTTTTAAAAATCCAGAACCACTGTCACATTAAGCAAATATCGATATTTGATGATGAAACTCTTTGAGCTTAATGAAGAATTACAAAGTTGTTTAAGATTTCGAAGTCGTTGACTAAGACTTTTTATGAATTTATAAACATTTCATACATGAATATTCCCCACATATGGACAGTAAGAAAGAAAAAAATAACGTAATTCATTAATTAGGTGACTATTTTAGACCCGAGGAAGACTATTTTTGTGCTAACTCAAGTTTTAATATATCTTGCACTGATGTATTGAAATCAGTGAGCGCCAGGGCGGACATCAAGAATTACAACTCTAACCTTGCAAATGCAGATGCGTTTATAAGCTACTTCTATTCATGTCTGCATTGTTTGATTTAAATTGCCATTATTCATTGACACAGTAAGTTTAATCAATCTAAAACATCGGCAGTAGAATACCGAAGGAACAAAGGGGTGAAATTCACAAAAATCGAAGTCCAAAGACAAGGCAAAAACGAGAACACAGAAAACAATGACGTTAGACACAAAACAATGACGTTAGACAGATACAAAGCACATAACCAGAAATTACAACTTTCAGAACAAAGGCACACACAGTGTGAACTCCAGTGAAACTGAGAGTGACATCAGGTGCTCCGGAAGGGTAAGCATGTCCTGCTTTGTTAACAGCACCCGTCACACTGTGAGTGATTCAATCCGGGAAAATGTCAAAGTCGGTAGTAAAATCCGGGAAGACGTGAATCTGGCTGAAAATGTCCTCTTTCATTTGGGATACTGACACGTCCTCCCTGACTAAGCAGCTTTTGGGACAGTGTTTTTGCTCTGTTAAAAAAAAAATCACTGTACAAACTACAAGCTCGACAGTAACGAATCAACTGTGAAATGTACACTCCATAGGCTTGAAAGGTAGATATCTTGCTGCTAAGAAAGGGAAAGTTCACAATGGGGAAATTAAAATCAGCACGCTTGTCATATAGCTTAGATTTCAAACATCCATCTTCGTCAATATACAATAAAAGATCTAGGTACGAAGCTGAAGTAGGTGTTTCAGTTGTTTCTTTAATTTCAAGCTCATTTGGATAGATCTGATGTAAATAATCCTTAAATTTAGGATTATTACGAGAAAGTACATCGTCTATGTAGCGGAAGCTGAAATTAAAGGACTGGGCTAAATGTTTTTTTGTTTCCTTTGAATAAGCCCTTGTAAAAACTTGGCCTCGTACCAGTAAAAAAAAGGTCGGCTAAAAGCGGCGCACAGTTTGTTCCCATAGGAATCCTTATTGTCTGTTGGAAAACACGACCTCCAAATCCGACAAAAATATTGTCGATCAAAAATTCTAACATTCAGTACTTCGGTGCAGACCCGAAAGCCGATTATTTTTGGAACCTTAAAATATCTAAATTTTTGTAAATTTTATTGAAAACTAAGGAGTATCTCCATCATTCATAGCTCTGTCCTTACCTAATTTTGGCTTTACAATTAGATCATATTGGTTATTTGTTCTCTATTAGTTTATAAATATCTTTGAGTATATGGTCTTCAAAACGTTTAGATTTTATCTGCACTGAAGAGACATAAGTTGTCGAAATGCGCATATGCAGAAAGTTAATTCACAGTAACCTCGGTATTTAGTTATGTGTTACCACTGGGTCGATGCCACTGCTGGTGGACTGTTAGTCCCCGAGGGTACTCACCAGCCCAGTAGTCAGTACTTCGGTGCTGACCCGAAAGTCTATTATTTTTGGAACCTTACAATATCAAAATTTTTGTAAATTTTATTGAAAACTAAGGAGTATCTCCCTAATGCATAGCTCTGTCCTTAGCTAATTTTGGCTTTACATTTAGATCATATTGGTTATTTGTTCTCTATCAGTTTTTAAATATCTTTGAGTATATGGTCTTCCAAACGTCTAGATTTTATCTGCACTGAAGAGACATAAGTTGTCGAAATGCGCATATGCAGAAAGTAAATTCACAGTAACCTCGGTATTTAGTTATGTGTTACCACTGGGTCGATGCCACTGCTGGTGGACTGTTAGTCCCCGAGGGTACTCACCAGGCCAATAATCAGCACTTCGGTGCTGACCCGAAAGCCGATTATTTTTGGAACCTTACAATATCTAATTTTTTTGTAAATTTTATTGAAAACTAAGGAGTATCTCCCTCATGCACAGCTCTGTCCTTAGCTTATTTTGGCTTTACATTTAAATCATATTGGTTATTTGTTCTCTATCAGTTTTTAAATATCTTTGAGTATATGGTCTTCCAAACGTTTAGATTTTATCTGCACTGAAGAGACATAAGTTGTCGAAATGCGCATATGCAGAAAGTAAATTCACAGTAACCTCGGTATTTAGTTATTTGATTACGCCAGTCTCAGTGTACTCCTTATTTGAATCGGTGTGGTTCTTAACAAAATATGTCTTCTCTTGCCCTATAACTAAATAGGTGTATCTGCGTTCTCTATTTTTTGCGTAGAAACATTGATGTATTAAATCTGCAATTACTGTTTTCAGTTTATTGTGTGGCATGGTTCTATGAAGTGTAGAAAAGTCAAAAGGTTGAATGATCTGGCAATGGGTAAGACTGGTTGAGGAAAGCTGTTCAAGGAGATCTTTTGAATTTTTAAGAATCCATATTTGATTCACACCGCTTGTGGAGTAAGCTTTATTACAGAAATTTTTCAGGCAATCTCTGACTGCGGTCAACAAAGTAGTGAGGAGCTGTGAAAGAGGTTTAGTGGTGCATCTGGAACATTTTATAAGGTAAAAAAGACAGAGTCCTGGCTACAATTATTTTGACATAGGACTGACTACATAAGCTTAAAGCGAAAGTGAAGCCCATTTCTTTTTCGACTGTACAATCAATATACTGCAAAAAGCTTAAAGATATAAAGTTTTTTTTTAATTATATTTATTTTTCCTATATGTCTGAATTCGAAGATATGTTATCTTTTGATACACTTAGATACATTTTACTACCTGCTAAAAGCCATGGTAATCTTCAAATTTAAATTAATTTTTTCTGTTTGTTCATTACATCTTGAGATTCTTACCTATTGCCTTGCAATAAGGAAAAACAGATTCTATATGAAACAAACATCAACATGTACATGAGTCTAGTACAAATACGGTAATACTGTGATCGACTTTCACTGATTGTCACAGTTTACCACAGTGAAAGACAGTACAAGATCAACCGACATGAACTGTGACGTTCCGGGAACAGAAGTGTATCAGTGTTTAGCAGCAGTTATATTTTTGACGGTAATTCGACAGTATCTAACAGTGGAAGACTTAAAAAACAGTGTTCCTGTAATGGATAGTATATTTTAGGTTCATAATAATAGTCAACATTATGTTCATATGCATGGAAATTTCATGACAATTTAAAATGACATTTATAGGGCAGAAATTACTTAATAAATAAAATAAGAATATATCAAAATAAAAGGAGAAACTACGTTATACGGAAATTAACAAATCGAGTTAAGGAAGACACAATAAGCGTAAAAAAATAACAACTTGCATAATGTCACTTTTCACAGTTTGCAAAACATTTTCAAAGTATTTTTATTCTAGATATGCACTGTATATTTTTGATTAGAATTGTCTTCCGTGTTATTCTTATTTCTTGCAGTTTTCATTCAGTTATGATTTTCTCTGACGTATGTTTTGAAATGACATGTGTACTTTGACACTTGCTTTTACCTTTCAGCACGTTCCTTCAATTCTTTTCTTAAAAAAAAAACTTCCGTTCTCCAGATTCAATCTGCTCCAGCAACGATATCACTTTCAGCATTCAGCGTATTACAGTATAAAAACACATTGTAAATAGGCACAGTATGACTTTTAGTATTTAGCATATGACAGCGCACTGTAAATTCGTCACGGTATGACTTAAAGTATTCAACGTATGACAGCACACTGTAAAATTGTCACGGCATATGCCTTTCTGCATTCAGCGTATGACAGCGCACTATAAATTCGTCACGGTATGACTTAAAATATTCAGCATATGATAGCACACTGTAAAATTGTCACGGCATATGCCTTTCTACATTCAGGGTATGATAGCACACTGTAAATTCGTCATGGTTTATGACTTTCAGTATTCAGCGTATGACACCACCCTGTAGATTTATCAGTTTCAACATAAGACAGTAAACTGTTAATTCTTCTTGCTTTCACTTTCTGTTTTCAACGTACGTTAGAAGTTTGATGAAGTTACTGTATTGAACTACTGTTCCCAATACAAGGATTGAACATAATATTTTACATATTTGAAAAAAAAAATATCCAACTTCGATATATATCTATGGTTCTTGATCTGTTTTTTTTTTGTCGGAGATTTCGATTGTTATCAGAAAAACGATATGACTCATTAGTTATTGATTTAGATGTCGAGAGGACCGTTTTTAGGAATATTTCGGGTTGATTTATAACTTTCATTTAGTACATATTCCTTTGCGTGTATACAACAAACTAGAACTAAAACCCATTTGCAGAATCAAATCTTCGCATGAGAATTTAAATGATCTATCTCAATTTTTGAAAAATTTCAGCTGAGTTGGCAAACTTACTTTAAAGTACACGTTCTATCTCCATAAAAAATCTCAAGGTCCCATGTGTTGCTATTTAAGAGCTATAAACAATAATTAAATGATTTATCTCCAAACTTGATTTGAATTCAGTATTAAACTGTATCAAGTTCTAAACCAATAAATGTTCTTTATTTGTGTCATGTGACAAAAGTTAGCCAATCAGATCAGTATAAACGATTGAGATAATCTATGTCCTGTAATTGTTCCTTTAAAGTTATTTTTCCTAAGTTTCAGACATTTTGTTGCAGTTAAAAGGCTAGATCAGCATTTCTTTTACATGTATTCAAGCAATATTATAATCAAAATAACTTACGGTTTCTATAATTTGGTGTTATAAGGAGATAAATCATTTCAATTTTCAGGGGAAGGAACTGCAAAGCATATAGTTTTTGTATACAAGTACTATCAACATTGATTTAAACAGGAATATGATAAATGATGGGTTGCGATAAGGCCGTTTTCCGGTATAACGTGGATATGAATAATATACGGTCAAAAATTAAGATAAAATTAAAATTAAGATTAAGATTAAGAAAATTAAGGTACTAACTAGTCAAATAATTAAATATTCAAACTGCGCATGCGCAGGTTATCTTACAACATTTTTTTTCACAGAGGGGTCAAAACCTTTCTCGTGCGGTTCCCTTGTGGATTGTGGCATGCGATTGTGGTTTACGGCAACTGTAGATGTTTCCTGTTATCTTTCTTATATTAATTGAAGTACCGATTTAAAAAAATATATATATTTATTTTTATTTTTTTGATATTTTCTTTTTTTTATTTATTGGAGTTATTTTCTCTCTGTCAATTTAATCTGAATGCCCTTATCTTGATTTAAATGGTAATTTTGAGATTACACGGTAACTTATTTTTTCGATTTGAAGTGAGAAAATTCCCTGTATCAATGTAACATTACACAGTTTACACATATGCTGCATATTGCATTACAATATACAACCTTGTCATGCCTACGGGTGTACGCCGAGGCTCAACAGGTAGTTAATGTATCGGAAACATAAACTTGTGACAATGTAAATTCGACTACTGTTTCATCGACAATTATATTTTGTTTTGAATAGAGATGTTTTTGATGAAAAAAAAAAACAAAAAAAAACAAAAAAAAAAAAAAAAAAAAAAAAAAAAAAAAAAAAAAAAAAAAAAAAAAAAAAAAAAAAAAAAAAAAAAAAAACGATTTGACATGAAATTTGGTGAAAAAAAAGTAGTCTGGCCGAGATGTAATTTCAGGTGGTATTTTGAAAAGAAACTTGGTCAAAAATTGTCTGGACCTCATCGGGACCCCTTTTTTCTGAAGACTGGATCTGCTGGTTGATTATCTAATTTTTATAAAAAACAAGACAATTTCATTGCAAAACACATTTTCAATAAATGGTCATTGAAAACATAGAAACACTATAAACAACACACTTCAACCAAAGATGGACTGAGAACTGTTCTTACCTATTGAATAAATTGATTCTGAAAAACCTCTTAATAGAAACAAACAAATAATTAACCAAATAGATTATATAATAAGAGTTAACCTTTTTATCATCAGTGATAAGTTGATTAATGTGTCCTCATGTTGGCTGAATGTTTTGATTCTTTGTGTAATAAAACAACTTTCTCACTGAAAAAAACATTTCACTCGAAAGTCCTGCATTAGCTTGCTACGGGATAGCAACGGAATCAATCTGATACCAGAAGGAAAATAACTCGAATAAAATAGAATAGTTCTCGATGTAAATATATCAGAGGAAAACCTAACATAGAGACGGAAATATAATCTGTTATGGTTCTAACTGCTTACTTCTAACTAGTTAGCAACATTCCATGGCGTGGCCTTATAGTGATCAGCCGGTCCGTCCCTCCGTCAGCAGTTTCTATGTTGTACGATAACTCATGATTGATTCCACTGATTTTTATATTTTTTTACTGAAAGCTGAACTTGACCAAAGGAAGCTTCCTGTCATGTTTTAGAAAAATCAGGAAAAGATTAATGAATGACTGTAATATACCAAGACATATTTGTTGTTCAATATAACTCAAGGAAAACAATTTATACCTGTACACAAATGACTGTAATATACCAATATATCATTGTTGTTCAATATAACACAGGAGAACAATTTATACCAGGACACTTATTACTGTAATACACAAAGGCATGATTGTTTTTTCAATATAACTCAAGGAAAACAATTTATACCAGTACAAGAATGACTGTAATATACCAAAACATGATTGTTTGTCAATATAACAAAATGTAAACGATTAATACGATAAAAAGAGATGAATAACAGTGATTGTAAGAGCACTTTGCCAGTTTAATTGATGTTTGTTGACAATCCCGCACCCATGATCAAGAAAGACATGGATGTAGCGTTGCTCGACAATAAGCAAAGAATTTCGCTGAAACCGGTGCTAGGGGCCGTCTTGAACTTACTATGAGGTATGAGCAAACCTCATTGTTGAAGGCCTCATGGTGACTTCAAGATGAAGTACAACAATGAAAGCGTTGTTCCTTTGCTTGTTTTTTTACCATGTATTTGTAGAGACTTTGTCTCATTTCCATTACTCCATATCCTTTTATTCACCATTTACGACTGGAGTTTGTCTCTCCTGCAGTGTTGAGTCCGTAAAAAGATTCCCCGTGCGAGAGATGTATGCTCTCTATATTTTTCAGTTATGGTGTACTTGTGCGTAAGATAATTTCTCATATGGATATACTATTGATACTTTCAAATTTTGGCATTTATTTTACTAATTTCGAAATGTAATCAAGACCACCTGTTTTAAGTGCCCACATCTCACTGTTTTATAACGCCAAGTTTTTTTTACATTCGACTTTATGAGTGCCCTGTCTTTGTCTGTATGTTGTAGTTGTCCAAAAGCTTAAGACACTAGTGCTTTTGTCGGGCAAATGGTGACAGTGATTGTAGGAGCACTTTGCCAGTTTAATTGATGATTGTTGATAATCCCGCACCCATGACCAAGAAAGACATGGATGTAGCGTTGCTCGACAATTAGCAAAGAAATTCCGCATAAACCGGTGCTAGGGTCTTGAACTTACTATGAGGTACGATCAAAGCTCATTGCTAAAGGCCTCATGGTGACTTCAAGACGAGGAAGAACAATAAAAGCGTTGTTCCTTTGCTTGTTTTTTACCATGTATTTGTAGAGATTTTGTCCAATGTGGATTTACTCCATATCTTTTTATTCAATACGTAAAATACAAAGACATAATAGTTGTTCAATATAACTCAAGGAAAACAATTTATACCAGTACATGAATGAATGAAACATACCAGTACACGAATGACTGAAATATACCAATACATGATTGTTATTCAATACAACACAGGGATACAACTTATATCAGGCCTCTTATGACTTTAATATACCAAGACATGATTCTTGTTCAATATAACACAGGAAAACAATTTATAACAGGAAACTAATGACTTTGAATGTTGTCCAATATAACACAGTTAAACAATTTATACCAGTACATGGATGACTGCAATATACCAAGACATGGTTGTTGTTCAATATAACACAAGGAAAAAAATTATATCAGTACACAAATGACTCTTATATACAAAGACATGATTGTTGTACTATATATAACTCAAGGAAAACAATTTAAAGGAGTACACTTATGACTGTAATATACCAACACATAATTGTTGTTCAATATAAATCAAGGAGAACAATTTTTACCAATACACAAATGACTGTAATATACCAAGACATGATTGTTGTTTAATATAACACAAGGAAATAATTCATATCGGGCTACTTATGACTGTACTATACCAACACGTGATTGTAGTTCAATATAACACAGTTAAACAATTTCTACCAGTATATAATTGACTCTAATATACAAAGATATCATTGTTGTTCAATTAACTCAAGGAAAACAATTTCTACCAGTACACTAATGACTATAATATAAAAAGAAACAATTGTTAATCAATATCACTCAAGGAAAACAATTTATGCCAGTACACGAATGACTGTCATATACAAACACATGGTTGTTGTTTAATATAACACAGGGAAATAATTCATATCTGGCCACTTATGACTGTAATATACCAAGACATGATTGTTGTTCAATATAACACAGGAAAACAATATATACTAGGACACTAATTACTGTAATACCAAGACATGATTGTTGGTCAATATAATGCAAGGAAAACAATTTATGCAAGTACACGAATGACTAATGTACAAAAACATAATGGTTCTTCAATATAATTCAAGGAAAACAACTTATACCAGTACATAATAACTGTTATATACCAAGACATGATTGTTGTTCAATATAACACAGAGAAACAATTTATATCAGGCCACTTATGACTTTGATATTCCAAGACATGATTGTTGTTTAATATAACACAGGAAAACAATTTATACCAGTAAACGAATGAATGTACTATACCAAGACATCATTGTTGCTCATAATAAACTCAAGGGAAACAATTTATAGCAGGTTACTAATGAGTGTAATATACCAATATACGATTGTTGTTCCATATAACTCAAGGAAAACAATTTATACCAGGACACTAATGACTGCAATATACCAAGACATGTTTGTTGCTCAATATAACGCAGTAAAACAGATTATACCAGGCCATTTATGGCGGTAATAAACCAGGAGATGATTGTCGTTCAATATAACGAAAGGAAAACAATTTATACCAGTACCCGAATGACTGTAATATACCAAGACATGAGTGTTTTTCAGTATTATACAGTTAAACAATCTATACCAGTACATGAATGACTTGAATATACCAAGACATGATTTTTAATCAATATAACACAGATACACAATTTTTAGCAGTAAATAAATGACTGTTATATACAAAGACATGATTGTTGTTCAATATAACTCAAGGAAAACAGTTTATACCAGTACACGTATGACTGTAATATACCAAGACATGATTTTTGTTCAATATCACACAGGAAAACAATTTATACCAGGACGCTAATTACTGCAATATACCGAGACATGATTGTTGCTCAATATAACTCAAAGAAAACAATATCTACCAGTACAGGAATGACTGTAATATACAAATACATGATTGTTTGTCAATATAACACAAGCAAAACGATTCATAAAACGCCAATTATGACTGTACTTAACTAAGACATGATTTTTGTTCAATATAACGCAAGGAAAAAAAACTATACAAGTACACGAATGAATGTAAAATACAAAAAAGGCATTTTTTGTCAATATAACACAAGAAAACCATTTAAATCATACCACATATGACTTTAATATACCAAGACATGATTGTTGTTCAATATAACACAGGGAAACAATTCATACCAGTACATGAATGACTTATATACAAAGATATGATTGTTGTTCAATAAAACTCAAGGATATCAATTTATACCAGGAAACTAATGACTGCAGTATACCAAAACATAAGTGTTGTTCAATATAACCCAAGGAAAACAATTCATACCAGGACACTAATGACTGTAATATACCAATACACGATTGTTGTTCAATATAACACAAGAAAACAACTTATACCAGTACAAGAATGACTAATGTACAAAGACATAATTCTTGTTCAATATAACATAAGAAAACAATTTATACAAGTACACAAATGACTGTAATATACAAAGACAAAATAGTTGTTCAATATAACTCAAGGAAAACAACTTATAATACTACACGAATAACTGAAATATACCAGGACATGATTGTTGTTCAATATAACACAGGGAAACAATTTATATCAGGCCACTGTTGATTTTATTATTCCAAGATATGCTTGTTGTTTAATATAACTCAAGGAAAACAATTGATACAAGGACACTTATGACTGCGATATACCAAGACATGATTGTTTTTCAATATAACACAGTAAATCAATTTATACCAGTAAATGAACGACTCTTATATGAAAAACATGATTGTTGTCAAATATAACTCAAGTATAACCATTTGTACCATTACACGAAGGACTGCAATATACCAAGACATGATAGTGGTTCAAGATAACTCAAAGAAAACAATTTATACCAGCAAACTAATGATTTTAATATACCAATACATAATTGTTGTTCCATATAACACAGGAAAACATTTTGTACCAGGAAACTAAAGACTTTAATAAACCAAGACATACTCGTTGTTCAATATACCGCAGTAAAACAAATTATACCAGAAAATGAATGACTCTAATATACCAAGACATGATTGTTGTAAAATATAACTCAAGGAAAGCCGTTTGTGCCAGTACACGAAAGACTGTAATATACCAAGATATGATTGTTGTTCAATATAACACAAGGAAACCAATTTATACCAGGCCATTTACGACGGCAATATACCATGAGATGATTGTTGTTCAATATAACGAAAGGGAAGCAATTTATCCCAGTACACTAATGACTGTACTATACTAAAAATGATTGTTGTTCAAAATAACACAGGAAAACAATTTATACCAGGAAACTAATAACTGTAATATACCAAGACATGAGTGTTGTTTAGTTTAACACTTTAAACCAATTTATACCAGTAAATGAATGACTTAAATATACCAAGACATGATTGTAGTAAAGTATAACTCAAGGAAACCATTTGTGCTAGTACAAGAAAGACTGTTGTTCAATATAACACAGTTAAATTATTTATATCAGTATATAAATGAATGTAATATACAAAGACATGATTTTTTTTCAATATAACACAGGAAAACTATTTATATCAGGCCACTTATGACAGTAATATACCAAGACATGATTGTTGTTCAATATAACGCAAGGAAAACAATTAATGCAAGTACACGAATAACTGTAATATACAAAGACTTAATAGTTGTTCAATAGAACTCAAGGAAAACAGTGTCTACCAGTACACGAATGGCTAATATACAAAGACATAATTGTTGTTCAATATAACCTAAAACAAATTATACAAGTAAATGAATGACTCTAATATACCAAGCCATGATTGTTGCAAATATAACTCAAGGAAAACCATTTCTACCAGTACACGACAGACTGTAATGTAAGTGTTGTTCAATATAACTCCAGGAAAACAATTTATCAAGGACACTAATGACTCTAATATACCAATACATGAATGTTGTTCAATATAGCACGGGAAAACAATTTATACAATTAAACTTATGACTGTAATATACCAAGATATGATTGTTGTTTAATTTAACACAGTGAAGCAATGTATACCAGTAAATGAATGACTTTAATATACAAAGACATGATTGTTGTAAAATATAACTCAAGGAAAACCATTTGTACAAGAACACGAAAGACTGTAATATACAAAGACATGATTAATGTTCAATATAACTCAAGGAAAACAATTTATACCAGGAAACTAATGACTAATATACCAATTCATCAGTGTTGTTTAATATAACTCAAGGAAAACAATTTCTCCCAGGATACTAATTACAGTAATATACCAAAACATGACGGTTGTTGAATATACCACTGGAAAACAATTTATACCAGGAAACTAATATACCAAGACATGATTGTTGTTCAATATAACACAGTAAAACAAATTGAGCCAGTAAGTGAATAACTCTAATATACCAAGACAGGATTGTTGTAAAATATAACTCAAGGAAAACCATTTGTACCAGTACACGAAAGACTGTAATATACCAAATCATGATTGTTGTTCATTATAACCCAAAGAAAACAATTTATAGAAGGCCATTTATGACTTTTATAAACCATGACATGATTGTTTTTCAATATAACGCAAGGAAAATATTTTATACCAGTACACGAATGACTTATATACAAAGATATGATTGTTGTTCAGTAAAACACAAGGAGATCAATTTATACCAGGAAACTAATGACTGCAGTATACCAAGACATAAGTGTTGTTCAATATAACTCAAGGAAAACAATTCATACCAGGACACTTATGACTGTAATATACCAATACACGATTGTTGTTCAATATAACACAAGAAAACAACTTATACCAGTACACAAATGACTAATGTACATAGACATAATTCTTGTTCAATATAACATAAGAAAACAATTTATACAAGTACACAAATGACTGTAATATACAAAGACAAAATAGTTGTTCAATATAACTCAAGGAAAACAACTTATAATACTACACGAATGACTGAAATATACCAGGACATGATTGTTGTTCAATATAACACAGGGAAACAATTTATATCAGGCCACTGTTGATTTTATTATTCCAAGATATGCTTGTTGTTTAATATAACTCAAGGAAAACAATTGATGACTGCGATATATCAAGACATGATTGTTTTTCAATATAACACAGTAAAACAAATTATACCAGTAAATGAACGACTCTTATATAAAAAACATGATTGTTGTAAAATATAACTCAAGTATAACCATTTGTACCATTACACGAAGGACTGCAATATACCAAGACATGATAGTGGTTCAAGATAACTCAAAGAAAACAATTTATACCAGCAAACTAATGATTTTAATATACCAATACATAATTGTTGTTCCATATAACACAGGAAAACATTTTATATCAGGAAACTAAAGACTTTAATAAACCAAGACATACTCGTTGTTCAATATACCAGAGTAAAACAAATTATACCAGAAAATGAATGACTCTAATATACCAAGACATGATTGTTGTAAAATATAACTCAAGGAAAACCGTTTGTGCCAGTACACGAAATACTGTAATATACCAAAATATGATTGTTGTTCAATATAACACAAGGAAACCAATTTATACCAGGCCATTTACGACGGCAATATACCATGACACGATTGTTGTTCAATATGACGAAAGGGAAGCAATTTATTCCAGTACACTAATGACTGTACCATACTAACAAATGATTGTTGTTCAAAATAACACAGGAAAAGAATTTATATCAGGAAACTAATAACTGTAATATACCAAGACATGAGTGTTGTTTAATTTAACACTTTAAATCAATTTATACCAGTGAATGAATGACTTAAATATACCAAGACATGATTGTTGTAAAGTATAACTCAAGGAAAACCATTTGTGCTAGTACAAGAAAGACTGTTGTTCAATATAACACAGTTAAATTATTTATATCAGTATATAAATGAATGTAATATACAAAGACATGATTTTTTTTTCAATATAACACAGGAAAACTATTTATATCAGGCCACTTATGACTGTAATATACCAAGACATGATTGTTGTTCAATATAACGCAAGGAAAACAATTAATGCAAGTACACAATAACTGTAATATACATAGAATTAATAGTTGTTCAATAGAACTCAAGGAAAACAGTGTCTACCAGTACACGAATGACTAATATACAAAGACATAATTGTTGTTCAATATAACCTAAAACAAATTATACAAGTAAATGAATGACTCTAATATACCAAGCCATGATTGTTGCAAATATAACTCAAGGAAAACCATTTCTACCAGTACACGACAGACTGTAATGTAAGTGTTGTTCAATATAACTCCAGGAAAACAATTTATCAAGGACACTAATGACTCTAATATACCAATACATGAATGTTGTTCAATATAGCACGGGAAAACAATTTATACAATTAAACTTATGACTGTAATATACCAAGACATGATTGTTGTTTAATTTAACACAGTGAAGCAATGTATACCAGTAAATGAATGACTTTAATATACAAAGACATGATTGTTGTAAAATATAACTCAAGGAAAACCATTTGTACAAGAACACGAAAGACTGAAATATACCAAGACATGATTATTGTTCAATATAACTCAAGGAAAACAATTTATACCAGGAAACTAATGACTAATATACCAATACATAAGTGTTGTTTAATATAACTCAAGGAAAACAATTTCTCCCAGGCCACTAATGACAGTAATATACCAACACATGACTGTTGTTGAATATACCACAGGAAAACAATTTATACCAGGAAACTAATATACCAAGACATGATTGTTGTTCAATAAAACACAGTAAAACAAATCGAGCCAGTAAGTGAATAACTCTAATATACCAAGACATGATTGTTGTAAAATATAACTCAAGGAAAACCATTTGTACCAGTACACGAAAGACTGTAATATACCAAATCATGATTGTTGTTCAATATAACCCAAAGAAAACAGTTTATTGAAGGCCATTTATGACTGTTATATACCATGACATGATTGTTTTTCAATATAACGCAAGGAAAATATTTTATACCAGTACACTAATGACTGTAATATATTAAGACCTGATTGTCCTACAATATAACACAGAAAAACAATTTATACCAGGAAACTAATGACTGTAATATACCATGACATGATTGTTGTAAAATATAACTCAAGGAAAACCATTTGTACCAGTACACGAAAAACTGTAATATACCAAGACATGATTGTTGTTCAATATTACACATGGAAAACAATTTATACCAGGCCATTTATGACTGTAATATACTATGACAGGATTGTTGTTCAATATAACGCAAGGAAAACAATTTATACCAGTAAACTAATGAATATAATATACTAAGACCTGATTGTTGTTCAATATAACACAGAAAAACAGTTTATACCACGGAACTAATGACTGTAATATACCACGACATGAGTGTTGTTCAATATAATACAGTTGAACAATATAAAAGTACATGAATGACTGTAATATACCAAGTCATGATTGTTGTCCAATATAACACAGTTCAACTATTTATACCAGTACAAAAATGACTGTAAAATACAAAGACATGGTTGTTCTTCAATATAACTCAAGGAAAACGATTTATACTAGTACACGAACGACTGTAATATACCAAGACATGATTGTTGTTCAATATAACACAGAAAAACAATTTATACCAGGAAACTAATGACTGTAATATACCAAGACATGGGTGTTGTTCAATATAACACAGTTAAGCAATATACCAGTACATGAATGATTGTAATCTACCAAGACATGATTGTTGTCAAATATAACACAGTTAAACAGGTTATACCAGTACATAAATGACTCTAATATACAAAGACATGATTGTTGTTCAATATCACTCAAAGAAAACAATTTATACCAGTACACGAATGACTATAATCTACCAAGATATGATCGTCGTTCAATATAACACTGTAAAATAATAGATACCCGGACGATAATTACTGTAATATACCAAGGCATGATTGTTGTTCAATAAAACTCAAGGAAAAGAATTTATACCAGTAAAAGAATGACTGTAATATACCAAGACATGATTTTTGTTCAATATAACGCAAGGAAAACAACTTATACAATTACACAAATAACTGTAATATACCAACACATAATAGTTGTTCAATAGAACTCAAGTAAAACAATTTATACCAGTACACGAATGACCGAAATACACCAAGAAATGATTGTTGTTCAATATAACACGGAAAAAAATTATGTCAGGCCACCTATGACTGTAATAAACCAATACATGATTCTATTCAATATAACACAGGAAAACAATTTATACCAGTACATAAATGATTTTTTTATACAAAGACACTATTGTTGTTCAATATAATACAGGAAAACAATTTATACCAGTACACTGATGACTGTAATATACCAAGACATAATTGTTGTTAAATATAACTCATGGAAAACAAGTTATACCAGGACGCTAATGACTGTAATATACCAATACATGATTTCTCTTCAATATAACACAAGAAAACAATTTAAACCAGGAAACTAATGACTATAATATACCAAGACATGATTTTTGTTTAAGTTAACACAGTAAAACAATTTAAACCAGTAAATGAATGACTTTTAATATATCAAGACTTGGTAGTTGTAAAATATAACTCAAGGAAAACCATTTGTACCAGTACACTTAAGACCGTAATATACCAGGACATGATTGCTGTTCAATATAACTCAAAGAAAGCAATTTATTGTAGGAAACTAATGACAGTTATATACCAAGATATAATTGTTCAATGTAATACATTGAAAACAATTTATACTAGGCCATTTGTGACTGTAATATACCATGACATGATTGTTGTTCAATATCACACAGAAAAAACAATTTATACCAGGAAACTAATGACTGTGATATACCAAGACATGAGTGTTGTTCAATATAACACAGTAAAACAATATACCAGTACATGAATGACTGTAATATACCAAGACATGATTGTTGTCCAATATAACACAGTTAAACAATTTATACCAGTACATAAATGACTGTAATATACAAAGACATAATTGTTGTTCAATATAACTCAAGGAAACAATTTATACCAGTAGATGAATAACTGTTGTATACCAAGACATGATATTTGTAAAATATAACTCGAGGAAAACAATTTGTACCAGTATACGAGAGTTTGTAATATATCAAGATATGATTGTTGATTAATATAACTCAAGGAAAACAATTTATACCAGTACACTAATGACTGTTATATATCAAGACATTAGTGGTATTCTATATAACACAAGAGAAACAATTTATACCAGGCCACTTATCACTGTAATATACCAAGACATCATCGTTCTTCAATATAAAGCAATGAAAACAATTTATGCCAGTGCACGAATGAATCTAATATACAAAGACATGATTGTTGTTCAATATAACTCAAGGAAAACAATTTATACAAGTACACGAATGACTGTAATATACAAAGACCTGATTGTTGTTTAATATAACACAGAAAATCAACTTATATCAGGCCACTTATGACTGTTATATACCATGAACAAAACTTGATTGTTCAATATAAAACAGGAAAACAATTTATACCAGGACACTAATTATCGTAATATACCAAGACATGAATGTTGTTCAATATAACGCAAGGAAAACAATTCATACCAGTAGAAGAATGACTGTAATCTACCAAGATATGATTGTTGTTCAATATATCGCAAAGAAAACAATTTATACATGTAAACAAATGACTGTAATATGCAAAGACATCATAGTTGTTCAATATAACTCAAGTAAAACAAATTATACCAGTACAAGAATGACTGTAATATACCAAGACATAATTGTTGTTCAATATAACACAGGAAAACAATTTATACCAGGACGCTAATGACCTAACATACCAAGACATAATTGTTGTTCAATATAACACAAGGAAAACAATTTATACCAAGACACTAATTACGTTTCTGTTATCGGGCTCTTGACAGCTATGTATCGTAAAATATCACCCCCGTGAGCCAGAATATGAAGCACAGGGGCGAGTGAGTGGAGCGAACGAGCCTCAAGCTTCATATTCTGGCGAGCGGGGTGATATTTTACAATGTATCAGTTGTCAAAGGCCCGATAACTTGTTTACCATCCTTTATTTGTATTTTAGATTTGTAATTATTGAACTGAGGTTTCAAATTCACCCAAAGTTACGCGGGAATTTCGGCATACATGTTATTCTCGCCTTTTCAACAATTTTAAGCTTTAAAACATGTTTTATATTTGTTATCATTTTATTGGCGAGGGTTTTGTAATTGGATAAATATTTGACCAAAATACTGTTATATATGTCGATTTTGAATTTTGCAGGAACCTTTGGTTGTTACGCTATTCTATGGTTCCTTTGATGTGAAAACGTCACAGCTGTGCAGGATATATGACGTCTAGTTTATATATTTGTGTAATCATAATTCTGTTTTGAGTACTTAATCGGAAAGAGCAAATGAAAAAGATGTTTATTTTTAGCCATTTTATTTCATTTGAAACATTAAACAAAGTTATTGCCTTTGAAACTTTGGGATAATCGCTTGATATATCCAGGTCAACTCCTGATATATCTGGGTCAACCAGATATGGCTTTTGCGGAAAGGCTCTGCAGGCTGATATAACCATGGCGAAGTATGATAATGTAATATACCAAGACATGATTGTTTTTAATATAACAGAGGAAAACAATTGATATCAGTACATAAATGACTGTAATATACAAAGACATGATAGTTGTACAATATAGCACAGAAAGCAATTTATACCAGTACAAGAATGAGTGTATTCTGCCAAGACATGACTGTTGTTCAATATATCGGAAGGAAAACAATTTATACATGTACACGAATGACTGTAATATACAAAGACATAATAGTTGTTCAATATAACTCAAGTAAAACAACTTATACCAGTACACGAATGACTGTAATATACCAAGACATGATTGTTGTTCAATATAACACAGGAAAACCATTTATACCAGGAATGGAAGGAACGTAATATACCAAGACATGATTGTTGCTCAAAATAACTCAAGGAAAACAATTTTACAGGACAAAAATGACTGTTATATAAGAAGACAAGCGTGTTGTTTAATATTACAGAGGAAAACGACTTATACCTATGACTGATATATACCTAGACATCAATGCTCTTCAAAATAACTAAAGGAAAACAATTTATACTAGGATGATAATGACCGAAATATACCAAGGAAACTACTGACTGTAATATACCAAGACATAATTGTTGTTCAATATAACTCAATGAAAACAATTTATACCAGGACACTAATGAATGTAATACGAATGATTACACGAATGAATGTAATCTACCAACAAATGACTGTTGTTCAATATATCGCAAGGAAAACAATTGATAAATGTAAACGAATGACTGTAATATACAAAGACATAATAGTTGTTAAATGTAACTCAAGGAAAACAACTTATACCAGTATACGAATGACTGTAATATACCAAGACATGATTGTTGTTCAAAATAACACAAGGTAAACAATTTATATCAGTAAATGCATGACTGTAATTTACCAAGACATGATTGTTGTCAATATAACACAGGAAAACGATTTTTACCAGTACACCAATGACTGTAATATACCAAGACATGATCGTTGTTAAATATAACTAAAGGAAAACAATTTACACCAGGACACTAATTACTGCAATATACCAAGACCTGATTATTGTTCAATATAACACAAGAAAACAATTTATACTAGGAAACTAATGACTGTAATATACCAACACATGATTGTTGTTCAATATAGCAAAGTTAAACAATTTATACCAGTACATGAATGACTCTTATATACCAAGACATGATTCTTGTAAAATATAACTCAAGGAAAACAATTTTTACTGGTACACGAAAGACTGTAATATACAAAGATATTGATTTTCAATATAACTCAAGTGCAGCAATAAATACCAGTACACTTATGACTGTGATATACCAAAACATAATTGTTGCTCAATATAACTCAAGGAAAACAATTTATACCAGGACACTTATGACTGTAATATACCAAGAGATGATTGTTGTTCAATATAACACAGGAAAACGATTTATACCTGTACACAAATGACTGTTTTATACCAAGACGTGATTGTCGTAAAATATAGCTCAAGGAAAACAATTTGTACCAGTACACGAAAAACTGTAATATACCAAGACATGATTGCTGTTCAATATAACTCAAGGAAAACAATTTATACCAGTACACTGATGACTGTAATATACCAAGACATAATTGTTGTTAAATATAACTCATGGAAAACAAGTTATACCAGGACGCTAATGACTGTAATATACCAATACATGAATGTTGTTCAATATAGCACGGGAAAACAATTTATACAATTAAACTTATGACTGTAATATACCAAGACATGATTGTTGTTTAATTTAACACAGTGAAGCAATGTATACCAGTAAATGAATGACTTTAATATACAAAGACATGCTTGTTGTAAAATATAACTCAAGGAAACCATTTGTACAAGAACACGAAAGACTGTAATATACCAAGACATGATTATTGTTCAATATAACTCAAGGAAAACAATTTATACCATGAAACTAATGACTAATATACCAATACATAAGTGTTGTTTAACATAACTCAAGGAAAACAATTTCTCCCAGGACACTAATGACAGTAATATACCAATACATGACTGTTGTTGAATATACCACAGGAAAACAATTTATACCAGGAAACTAATATGCCAAGACATGATTGTTGTTCAATATAGCACAGTAAAACAAATTGAGCCAGTAAGTGAATAACTCTAATATACCAAGACATGATTGTTGTAAAATATAACTCAAGGAAAACCATTTGTACCAGTACACGAAAGACTGTAATATACCAAATCATGATTTTTGTTCAATATAACCCAAAGAAAACAATTTATACCAGTACACTAATGACTGTAATATATTAAGACCTGATTGTCCTTCAATACAACACAGAAAAATAATTTATACCAGGAAACTAATGACTGTAATATACCATGACATGATTGTTGTAAAATATAACTCAAGGAAAACCATTTGTACCAGTACACGAAAAACTGTAATATGCCACGAAATGATTGTTGTTCAATATTACACATGGAAAACAATTTATACCAGGCCATTTATGACTGTAATATACTATGACAGGATTGTTGTTCAATATAACGCAAGGAAAACAATTTATACCAGTACACTAATGAATGTAATATACTGAGACCTGATTGTTGTTCAATATAACACAGAAAACCAATTTATACCACGGAACTAATGACTGATATATACCACGACATGAGTGTTGTTCAATATAATACAGTTGAACAATATAAAAATACATGAATGACTGTAATATACCAAGTCATGATTGTTGTCCAATATAACACAGTTCAACTATTTATACCAGTGCATAAATGACTGTAAAATACAAAGACATGATTGTTCTTCAATATAACTTAAGGAAAACGATTTATACCAGTACACGAAAGACTGTAATATACCAAGACATGATTGTTGTTCAATATAACTCAAGGAAAACAATTTATACCAGTACAAGAATGACTGTAAAGCACCATGAAATGATTTTTGTTCAATATAACACTGGAAAACAATTTATATCAGGCTACTTATGACTGTAATAAACCAAGACATGATTGTTGTTCAATATAAGTCAAGGAAAACAATTTATACCACTACACGAATGACTGTAATATACCAAGATATGATTGTTTTTCAGTATAACACAGGAAAACAATTTATATTAGGCCACTTATGACTGTAATTTACCAAGACAAAATTGCTGTTCAACATAACTCAAAGAAAACAATTTATACCAGGACGCTTATGACTGTAATATACCAATACATGATTGTTGTGGAAAACAACTTATACCAGGAAACTAATGACTGTAATATACCAAGACATGATTGTTGTTTAATTTAACACTGTAAACCAATTTATACCAGTAAATGAATGACTTTAATATTACAAGACATGATTGTTGTAAAGTATAACTCAAGGAAAACCACTTGTGCTAGTACAAGAAAGACTGCAAATATACCAGGACATGATTAATGTTCAATATAACTCAAGGAAAACAATTTTTATCAGTACACTAAGACCTGTAATATACCAAGACATAATTGTTGTTCAGTATAACACAAGGAAAACAATTTATAGCAGGCCATTTATGACTGTAATATACCATGACATGATTGTTCTTCAATAAAACGCAAGAAAAACAATTTATACCAGTACACTAAGAACTGTAATATACCAAGACATAATTGTTGTTCAATATAACACAGAAAAACAATTTATACCAGGAAACTAATGACTGTAATATACCAAGACATGGGTGTTGTTCAATATAACACAGTTAAGCAATATACCAGCACATGAATGACTGTAATCTACCAAGACATGATTGTTGTCAAATATAACACAGTTAAACAGGTTATACCAGTACACAAATGACTCTAATATACAAAGACATGATTGTTGTTCAATATCACTCAAAGAAAACAATTTATACCAGTACACGAATGACTATAATCTACCAAGACATGATTGTTGTTCAATATAACACAGTAAAACAATTGATACCCGGACGATAATTACTGTAATATACCAAGGTATGATTGTTGTTCAATAAAACTCAAGG
This sequence comes from Modiolus philippinarum, assembly GCA_002080025.1. Taxonomy (NCBI): domain Eukaryota; kingdom Metazoa; phylum Mollusca; class Bivalvia; order Mytilida; family Modiolidae; genus Modiolus; species Modiolus philippinarum. Next base: position 24,397 of record MJUU01011672.1, read on the forward strand.
ACAACAATTTATACCAATAAAGAATGACTGTAATATACCAAGACATGATTTTTTGTCAATTTAACACAAGGAAAACGCTTTATAAAATCCCACTTATGACTGTTATATACCAAGACATGATTTTTGTTCAATATAACGCAAGGAAAACAACTTATACAAGTACACGAATAACTGTAATATACCAACACATAATAGTTGTTCAATAGAACTCAAGTAAAACAATTTATACCAGTACACGAATGACTGAAATACACCAAGAAATGATTGTTGTTCAATATAACACGGACAAAAATTATGTCAGGCCACCTATGACTGTAATAAACCAATACATGATTCTATTCAATATAACACAGGAAAACAATTTATACCAGTACATAAATGACTTTTTTATACAAAGACACTATTGTTGTTCAATATAACACAGAAAAACAATTTATACCAGTACACTGATGACTGTAATATACCAAGACATAATTGTTGTTAAATATAACTCATGGAAAACAAGTTATACCAGGACGCTAATGACTGTAATATACCAATACATGATTGTTGTTCAATATAACACAGGAAAACAACTTATACCAGGAAACTAATGACTGTAATATACCAAGACATGAATTTTGTTTAATTCCACATTGTAAACCAATTTATACCAGTAAATGAATGACTTTAATATACCAAGACATGATTGTTGTAAAGTATAACTCAAGGAAAACCACTTGTGCTAGTACAAGAAAGACTGCAAATATACCAGGACATGATTAATGTTCAATAGAACTCAAGGAAAACAATTTTCTTCAGTACACTAAGAACTGTAATATACCACGACATAATTGTTGTTCAGTATAACACAAGGAAAACAATTTATAGCAGGCCATTTATGACTGTAATATACCATGACATGATTGTTCTTCAATAAAACGCAAGAAAAACAATTTATCCCAGTACACTAAGAACTGTAATATACCAAGACATAATTGTTGTTCAATATAACACAGAAAAACAATTTATACCAGGAAACTAATGACTGTAATATACCAAGACATGGGTGTTGTTCAATATAACACAGTTAAGCAATATACCAGTACATGAATGACTGTAATCTACCAAGACATGATTGTTGTCAAATATAACACAGGTAAACAGGTTTTACCAGTACATAAATGACTCTAATATACAATGACATGATTGTTGTTCAATATCACTCAAAGAAAACAATTTATACCAGTACACGTATGACTATAATCTACCAGGACATGATTGTTGTTCAATATAACACAGTAAAACAATTGATACCCGGACGATAATTACTGTAATATACCAAGGTATGATTGTTGTTCAATAAAACTCAAGGACAACAATTTATACCAATAAAGAATGACTGTTATATACCAAGACATGATTTTTTGTCAATTTAACACAAGGAAAACGATTTATAAAATCCCACTTATGACTGTTATATATCAAGACATGATTTTTGTTCAATATAACGCAAGGAAAACTACTTATACAAGTACACGAATAACTGTAATATACCAACACATAATAGTTGTTCAATAGAACTCAAGTAAAACAATTTATACCAGTACACGAATGACTGAAATACACCAAGAAATGATTGTTGTTCAATATAACACGGAGAAAAATTATGTCAGGCCACCTATGACTGTAATAAACCAATACATGATTCTATTCAATATAACACAGGAAAACAATTTATACCAGTACATAAATGACTTTTTTATACAAAGACACTATTGTTGTTCAATATAACACAGGAAAACAATTTATTCCAGTACACTGATGACTGTAATATACCAAGACATAATTGTTGTTAAATATAACTCATGGAAAACAAGTTATACCAGGACGCTAATGACTGTAATATACCAATACATGATTGTTCTTCAATATAACACAGGAAAACAATTTATACCAGGAAACTAATGACTATAATATACCAAGACATGATTTTTGTTTAATTTAACAGAGTAAAACAATTTAAACCAGTAAATGACTGACTTTTAATATATCAAGACTTGGTAGTTGTAAAATATAACTCCAGGAAAACCATTTGTACCAGTACACTCAAGACTGTAATATACAAAGACATGATTGCTGTTCAATATAACGCAAAGAAAACAATTTATAGTAGGAAACTAATGATAGTAATATACCAAGATATAATTGTTCAATGTAATACAAGGAAACCAATTTATACTAGGCCATATATGACTGTAATATACCATGACATGATTGTTGTTCAATATCACACAGAAAAAACATTTTATACCAAGAAACTAATGTCTGTGATATACCAAGACATGAATGACTGTAATATACCAAGACATGAGTGTTGTCCAATATAACACAGTTAAACAATTTATACCAGTACATAAATGACTGTAATATACAAAGACATGATTGTTGTTCAATATAACTCAAGCAAACAATTTATACCAGTAGATGAATAACTGTTGTATACCAAGACATATTTGTAAAATATAACCCGAGGAAAACAATTTGTACCAGTTTACGAAAGTCTGTAATATACCAAGATATGATTGTAGATTAATATAACTCAAGGAAAACAATTTATACCAGTACACTAATGACTGTTATATATCAAGACATTAGTGTTATTCTATATAACACAAGAGAAACAATTTATACCAGGACACTTATCACTGTAATATACCAAGACATCATCGTTGTTCAATATAAAGCAATGAAAACAATTTATGCCAGTGCACGAGTGAATCTAATATGCAAAGACATGATTGTTGTTCAATATAACTCAAGGAAAACAATTTATACCAGTACACGAATGACTGTAATATACAAAGACCTGATTGTTGTTTAATATAACACAGAAAATCAACTTATATCATGCCGCTCATGACTGTTATATACCATGAACAAAACTTCATTGTTCAATATAAAACAGGAAAACAATTTATACCAGGACACTAATTACTGTAATATACCAAGACATGAATGTTGTTCAGTATAACTCAAGGAAAACAATTCATACCAGTAGAAGATTGACTGTAATCTACCAAGATATGATTGTTGTTCAATATATCGCAAAGAAAACAATTTATACATGTAAACAAATGACTGTAATATACAAAGACATCATAGTTAGTCAATATAACTCAAGGAAAACAACTTATACCAGTACACGAATGACTGTAATATACCAAGACATGATTGTTGTTCAATATAACACAGGAAAACAATTTATACCAGTAAACGAATGAATGTAATATACCAAGATATAATTGTTGCTCAAAATAACTCAAGAAAAACAATTTATACCAGGACACTAATGACTGTTATATACCGAGACATAATTGTTGTTCAATATTACAGAGGAAAACGACTTATACCTGTACACCTATCACTGTTTTATACCAAGACATGATTGCTCTTTAATATAACTCAAGGATAACAATTTATATCAAGACTCAAATGACTGCAATATACCAAGACATGATTGTTGTTCAATATAACACAGGAAAACAATTTATACCAGGAAACTAATGACTGTAATATACCAAGACATAATTGTTGTTCAATATAACACAAGGAAAACAATTTATACCAGGACACTAATTACGTATATGTTATCGGGCTCTTGACAGCTATGTATCGTAAAATATCACCCCCGTGAGCCAAAATATGAAGCACAGGGGCGAGTGAGCGGAGCGAACGAGCCCCAAGCTTCATATTCTGGCGAGCGGGTTGATATTTTGCAATACATCAGTTGTAAAAGGCCCGATAACATGTTTATCATCATTTATTTTGTATTTTAGATTAGTAATTATTGAACTGAGGTTTCAAATTCACCCAAAGTTACGCGGGAATTTCGGCATACATGTTATTCTCGCCTTTTTAACAATTTTAAGCTTTAAAACATGCTCTATATTTTTTTATCATTTTATTGGCGAGGGTTTTGTAATTGGATAAATATTTTGACCAAAATACTCTTATATATGTCGATATTGAATTTTGCAGGAACCTTTGGTTGTTACGCTATTCTATGGTTCCTTGGATGTGAAAACGTCAAGCTCTGCAGGATATATCAACGACCCAGTTTCTACAATTTTTTTGACGTCTAGTTTATCTATTTGTGTAATCATAATTCTGTTTTGAGTACTTAATCGGAAAGAGCAAATGAAAAAGATGTTTATGTTTAGCCATTTCATTTCATTTGAAACATTAAACAAAGTTATTGCCTTTGAAATTTTGGGAGAATCGCTTGATATATCCAGGTCAACTCCTGATATATCCGGGTCAACCAGATATGGCTTTTGCGGAAAGGCTCTGCAGGCTGATATAACCATGGGGAAGGATGATAATGTAATATATCAAGACATGATTGTTTTTTAATATAACAGAGGAAAACAATTTATATCAGTACATAAATGACTGTAATATACAAAGACATGATAGTTTCACCATATAGCACAGAAAACAATTGATACCAGTACAAGAATGAGTGTAATCTTCCAAGACATGACTGTTGTTCAATATATCGCAAGGAAAACAATTTATCCATGTACACGAATGACTGTAATATACAAAGACATGATAGTTGTTCAATATAACTCAAGTAAAACAACTTATACCAGTACACGAATGACTGTAATATACCAAGACATGATTGTTGTTCAATATAACACAGAAAAACAATTTATACCAGGAAAGGAAGGGATGTAATATACCAAGACATAATTGTTGCTCAAAATAACTCAAGGAAAACAATTCTACCAGGACAAAAATGACTGTTGTATAAGAAGACAAGCGTGTTGTTCAATATTACAGAGGAAAACGACTTATACCTATGACTGTTATATACCAAGACATCAATGCTCTTCATAATAACTAAAGGAAAACAATTTATACTAGGATGATAATGACTGCAATATACCAAGGAAACTACTGACTGTAATATACCAAGACATAATTGTTGTTCAATATAACTCAATGAAAACAATTTATACCAGGACACTAATGACTGTAATACGAATGAGTACACGAATGAGTGTAATCTACCAAGACATGACTGTTGTTCAATATATCGCAAGGAAAACAATTTATACATGTGCACGAATTACTGTAATATAAAAAAACATATTAGTTGTTCAATATAACTCAAGCAAAACAACTTATACCACTACATAAATAACTGTAATATACCAATACATGATTGTTGTTGAATACAACATAGGAAAACAATTTATACCAGGAAACTAATGACTGTAATATACCAAGACATGATTGTTGTCCAATATATCGCAAGGAAAACAATTTATACATGTAAACGAATGAATAATATATACAAAGACATAAAAGTTGTTCAATGTAACTCAAGGAAAACAACTTATACCTGTACACGAATGACTGTAATATACCAAGACATGATTGTTGTTCAATATAACACAGGAAAACAATTTATACCAGTAAACTTATGAATGTTATATACCAAGATATAATTGTTGCTCAAAATAACTCAAGAAAAACAATTTATACCAGGACACTAATGACTGTTATATACCAAGACATAATTGTTGTTCAATATAACTAAAGGACACTATTGTTCAATATAACAAGAAAACAATTTATACTAGGAAACTAATGACTGTAATATACCAACACATGATTGTTGTTCAATATAGCAAAGTTAAACAATTTATACCAGTACATGAATGACTCTTATATACCAAGACATGATTCTTATAAAATATAACTCAAGAAAAACAATTTATACCAGGACACTAATGACTGTTATATACCAAGACATAATTGTTGTTCAATATTACAGAGGAAAACGACTTATACCTGTACACCTATCACTTTTATATACCAAGACATGATTGCTCTTTAATATAACTCAAGGATAACAATTTATATCAGGACTCAAATGATTGCAATATACCAAGACATGATTGTTGTTCAATATAACACAGGAAAACAATTTATACCAGGAAACTAATGACTGTAATATACCAAGACATAATTGTTGTTCAATATAACACAAGGAAAACAATTTATACCAGGACACTAATTACGTATATGTTATCGGGCTCTTGACAGCTATGTATCGTAAAATATCACCCCCGTGAGCCAGAATATGATGCACAGGGGCAAGTGAGTGGATAAATATTTTGACCAAAATACAAAATATGCCCTGCACAACGTACAAGCTAACTTAGATTTTTAAAGCTATTTTCGTACATCGTACAGGCATTTTTTTTTTCGTACCTCGTACACGGTTCTCCCGTTAGGACCCCGATTAACAGATGCGCTTGAGATAAAATCTCTAGAAATACATGATTAAATCGAGCAACGGAACAATGCATTTATTGGTGTTCTTAATCTTGAAATCCTATGAGGTGAATGAAGAGTACCTACATGTCAAAATTTAATTACAAAAAGTTTTATAACTGTGATAAAGTTTGAGGTATTTTTTCAAGAATTATGCCGCCGAAAAATGCCTTTTCATGGATCATACTTAGACCCCTCGTTCCATCTTAGTGAGCTGCACTAATTATATTGGGGCAATACAGCATTAGCTCCACAGATATCTGATAGCCTAGAGTTTATGTATATGTGGAACAAGAGTCCATAGCCTTGTGATTGGAGCCTTTTAGTATTCAGCGTATGACAGCAGACTGTAAATTCGTAACGGTCTATGACTTTCAGCATTCAGCGTATGACAGCACACTGTAATTTTGTCACAGTATGACTTTCAGTATTCGGCGTATGACAGCACACTGCAAATTCGTAACGGTCTATGACTTTCAGTATTCAGCGTATGACAGCGCACTGTAATTTGTCAAGGTATGACTTAAAGTATTTAGCGTATATTAGCACACTGCAAATTCATAACGGTGTATGACTTTCAGTATTCAGCGTATGACAGGCTGGATCAGGGGTCACTTCATGTGCTTTTTGGTAGGGGTGAGCCAATGGCACACCAGGAACCCCATCCTTATTGTATATTAAGAATCTCAAAAATGTATATTTTAGCAGGAAAGTAAACCTAAGCACACATGTTGTAGACAAGTATACCTTGTCATATATTAGGATAAAGACAGTAAATTCTTTATTTTCAATCAAAAAGTAGTGAGTTAAACGTTGTGAGATGCCTTGTCAATGTAGTTATGTCAAATTCATATTGGTTTCTGATTTCGATGCAACATGTTGACCTTATTAGAAAATCTCATCCGACATTTCCCATCCTTATCACATATTTGCATGGCAATTTATTACCCTAATCATATAATATAAATGAAGAAAAATGTACCTCTTCCAGCGGATCATCCCTATGTTTTTCAACAACAGACTATCGGAATTCCTATGGGCACAAACTGTGTGCCTCTCCTAGCCGATCTGTTTCTTCAGTCTTATGAAGCAGAATTCATCGAAGGGCTTCTTCAAAATAAAGATAAAAAACTGGCACAATCCTTCAATTTTAGCTTCCGTTATATAGATGATATTTTGTCGCTAAACAACCCTCGCTTTGGTGATTTTCTTCATTTGATCTATCCAAAAGAGCTCGAAATTAAGGATACTACAGACACTTCTACATCTCGTTCCTTGACCTTCACCTTGAAATTGACAACAGAGGGAGACTTCAAACTAAGCTGTACGACAAACGCGATGACTTCACCTTTCCAATAGTAAATTTCCTTTTTCTTTGTAGCAACATCCCAACAGCGCCGGCATATGGAGTTTACATCTCCCAGCTCATTCGCTATTCAAGAGCCTGTGTTCGATACAGTGACTTCCTTAATAGAGCCCGGTTGCTCACAAATAGGCTACTTCAACATGGGTATGTTACCCAAGACTTGAAGTCATCCCTCCAGAAGTTTTATGGTCGACATCACCATCTTGTGGACCGCTATGGGATATCTGTTTCCCACATGACAACAGATCTTTCCCTTTAAAGCTTAATTGTTGTTTCCTCCACCGGATTTGACTTTACTACCGGATTTGACATGTTCAACACGGCGGGTGTCTTATAAGAAGCAGGAGATGCTAACTTTACCGGTGCACCTGGTCTCACCCACGGTTTTTATTGGGTCCGTGTTGTTCATCTTTGTGTGTGTGTGTCTTCATTTTTCTTTTCTGTGCCGTACCCATGTTGTGTCTCTGTTTTTTATCCCTTTTTTTGTTTCTTGTGTTGCCATTGTCCTTGGATTGTCCGCTTTTGGATTGACGGTTCGGTTCTAACTTACTTTATTATATATTGGAAGTCAACCCCCTCCCCCGAAATGACACGTCATGGTATGAATTTAAGGTGACTCATCCATTTTTCGTTCCTAAGTTATTTTTTTTTTCGTTTTCACATATTTTGTTCAGTTTTCAATGCTGAATCAGAAAATGCAAAAATATTAATAAGCTTCCTAGTTAGTTATTCCGCCAGAGGTCTCTGAAAATGGTCATTTTTTCACATTTTTTGGAAATCAAAAGAATGCTTAGAATTTCCATTCAGGAATGCAGAAGAAAACTCGAGTATAGCTTAAATTACAGATTAATAGTTATATTATACAAAACAAATCATTTATTGTTATGTTCCTTATGTTTAACAAATGTAATTTTAACAAACACTCATTTTATAAGCCCCTTTCCGTTGGAGTTTTGACGTGAAAAACACCAGAAAAATGTAGGTCGCAAAAAATCTGTAAATTTAGTTTTTTTTCAAAATTTGATATATTTTAGACAATCCTTTTTGGCAAATTTTAAGACAAAAAAATGCACATGCTTCTAGGCTTGTTTTTGATTTATGAGGGTTTTTATGAGGCCCCTTCCTAAATCATGGTATCCAAAAAAAATTTTATCATATGAAATGTATTTGTTGGCGAACAAAATTATTTTGAACAGAAAACTAAAACGACCACTTGACAAAAACTAATTTTAGGATTTTTATATCGTAGATTACGGGTTTATTAGCACAAACATGGTAATGTGTAATTTGGTGTTATTTCCCTTGATTTTCCCGCCGTTTTGTCCAGACAAGTAGCCATGATGGAGAGCGGAAGGTAACGATAGAAAAAATGAAAAATGGAACGGAATGACATGTGGAAAACACGCAAACCCTTTGTTTTTGAAGAATAAGATATGCAAAGACAATCTGATGGGTGATATTTAGTGTTTTATTACAGTCTGCATAGCTTAATAAAAATACAAATACAAATATTTTTATTAGCACAAACTCAATTATAATAAGTGGTTAGGGCCAATATAACATGTGACAGTTAATAACAAATGAAATATATGATAATAAACCATAGAATGATGAATGTCATAACATTTATTATTATTGAAATCTACTTTTTCTATATTCTAAGCAGTCATATATGAAATTAGAAGACATTTTGAGAATTTGAACAGTTTCTATTTATAATTTTATTTAATTTTTCCTTATTATTAAGTTTCATATAAAATTTATATTGATTTGTTATCTTATTTTCAAATATAGTTCGCTGGGTTTCATAACCACTGCAATTAAATAAAAAGTGATATTCATTTTCAATATTGGAACTACAAAGTGGACACAATCTGTCCTTTTTAGAAATATTTAAATGTCTTCCTTTTTCAATCATTAACTGATGGTAACTAGTTCGAATTTTACATAACATGGATCTATCAGTTATGTTGATAATTTTATCAACATAAGTTGATCTCTTACCCATTCTGTAGACATCCAGGAAAAACTCTAATTTTGACGAATTGTTAATATTTGAATTTTGTTCTTGAACTCCTTGATCTATTATTCTTTGTTTTATAAGTAATAAAGAATGTTTTAGCATAATCTGATTATTTATTAAATAACTGTACCCCAGCGAGTCTAACACATTTTCTGTTATTTTGGTCCAGGGATTTGAATATTTTGTTGAATTATACATTTCATAAGCAAGGGTATTTTCATCAGATAAAAGATGAACTAAAAACCCAATAATTGAATGCTTAATTTTGTATTTAATGGGAAACCTAGCTAATTCTGCTCGGCATGCATCATTAGAGGCTTTACAATGAACCCCAAGAATTTCTTTTATGAATTTCATATGAAATTTTTCAGTTGGGTCTGTATCTTTGAATTTTAAGTCAATACCCCAAATTTCACTGCAATACAGCATGATTGGGGAAACAAGAGAGTCATATAATTTTTCCAAGAGTCTACATGGGTTGTTGATTCCAACATTTTTTTTTTAATTTTTAAATATGCTTTTCTTGCTATATCGATCAAGGCATTAATGGTCACATTGAATTTACCATTATATTTCATAATTATACCCAAATAGTTATATTGTGTGACAGTTTTACTATTGGTTTATGATATATAAACGTATCCTTATACGTTTTCCCATTTGAACTAAACACTATTACTTTGGATTTGTCAGTGTTGACTTCAAGTTTCTTTGTCAAATTCTGTAGAAGCTGACTCAGAGTCCAACTTTTAAATTCTTCAATTATCTGAATTTGAAGAGTATTGTTTACATCATCTTTTTTATAAAGATTCTTGTAAAAGTTAATAAAAGTACAATGGGGAAGCTTTATTTGCTCAGATTTTGATTTATTATCAAGTTTATTTAAAAGATTCCAGAACATTTTTGGATTTTTGTCACCAATATTTGTAAGTTCATATTTTCTTTTTATATTGTTTTTCTTCACATCTACATAAACGCCTGAATTTTGACCTTAGTGAATATAATTTTTTTCTATATTCCATTTTATAAGGGAATTTATAAACTAGTTTTGCATAATTTTTCACTGAAGTATGAAGATGTTTACAGCTATCTGATGTCCAAGCCCTTCTTTTTTATTTTTTACGATTTAAAACTGGGGTTTTGGTAATCAATTTTGCAGATTTCTTTGCATTTTCAATTAGAATTGTATTGAAAACTGTCACAGCTATTTCTGAGTCACTAAAATCTGTATCTAGAAATTTCTCTTTTTCGCTACAAAACTGAGCACTATTGATATGTTGGGAATATTTTTCAATTGCCTCTGAGGACCATAAAAAATTGCCTGGAATTGGGTCCAGTGGGCATTCATCAACATATTGTCCAAAACATGAAAAGAGTGTGCAACTTAAGGCACAATGGTTAGAAAGTGAAGTAAAATTATGCACTTCGAAATAACCAATATTATTTATCAATTCTTCTGATACTATAATGTAATCTACTACACTGCATCCATTGTAGGTAATGCAAGTAAAGTTGCCTTGTGGATCACCAATTTTCCTACCATTTAGAATTCGTAGGCCCGATTCTTTGCATAGATCAAGCAATAATTTACCACTATTATTTGGGAGTTTTGAATCTCGATTGTTTCTTGGCATATATTGGTCTTCAATATAATGATCATTTTTAATTGTAAAATTGTTGAAATTATCATTTACAATAAAATCTGGTTGTATGTTTGTATATGCATTAAAATCACCTTGTAACATAATATAATCTAAATTGCTGTACTTTGCTGTATCTGCAAGAAGTTGATCATATATTGACTCTATGCCATTTTCATATATATTTGAATGTTCAGGAGATATATAAATGGTGACTAAATAAATATCTCTAGTAAAATGAAAAAATGTTTTATCTAATTTTATCCAAAGAATATCTGAGTGATTCTTTGGTAAAATTGTTATGCCTTTAACAATTTGGTTTTTAGCAAAAATACTAATGCCACCCGAATTTCTCCTGGCTTTTTTTGTGCTTTTTCCTACAACTACTACCTATTCGATAAAAGTTTTGAAGGTTCATATCATCATTTAGATCTTTAGCCCATGTTTCCACAAAACTGACAATGTGAAATTTTGAAATGCTTTGTAAAAAATGAGGATCAGAGATTTTATCAGAACTCAAACCTTCGATGTTCCATACAGCAGATTTAAGAAATCTTTCTGCCATAGTAATAGCTTAATTACCGAAAAATTAATGCGAAGTGGATAATGAGGGGTCGTCTCAAAACTGAAAGTTTTCTTTCAGAATTCACATTTTTTCATATATAACTGTTTTAATGTGTGCACTATTTTCTTATATATACCTTTACACCATAACATAGACGTATATCTATGATACTTCAACGTAAGCTTATAATATTGCGCCTTTGCCAGTTATTGTAACTGTGTATGTGCAAATAAATCTATTGTCTATTGTCTATTTATTGCCTGTCAGGGATCCCATGAGATATAACAGCTAGCAAAATTTACTTCTCTTGGACATGTACCATTCACACACCTTTCCTGACACAAACACATACATGTACACCTTGAAGCTTGTTTTACTCCTGATTAAATTTGTTTCATGAACAAAAATTACACATATCTCTGCCAAATGTCAATGCCGGGGGCAAGGAAGGGGCATCTGATCTTGGATATTTTTAAGCAAGTTTTAAGCTGACAATTTTTTTTGCACGCGAAGTAATCCTGCCATTTTTTCGGTCCTAGCAAGAATTTTTGCTCCATATTTGTCATTTTGGTTATTTTTTTTCAGATTCCTCCTTTCATGATATTTTATTTTGCCGAATATCTGATCCTGGATTATTTTTTCGAAATCCTAATTGCACCCCCCATATAAAAATCAAATGGTTGCTCCCTTATGACCATTTATTGTAAATGTCATAGTTAATAATGTCTGTCACACAGATGTGTCCATTGTCATAGTGAGAACTGACTACTCATGAACATCCAAAATTGACCAAATATACATGTAAATTTGGAAATTTATAAAGATGTTTTCTGATTAAAATTAAATTTTCAAATGCCAGTTTTTTTCCTAATTTTTTTTTCGACTGCAGACTTTGTCTTCATTTTTCCACCCAACTTGCGCAATCAAGCAAGTACATGTACTTCCCATTTTGTACTTGTTCAAGCATAATTTGACTTGAACGACAAATTGACAAGCAATTTTAATTTGTGCAGGATAGAAAAAACAGGTTTTCTGTAATATACAAGTAAGGCAGGTAGACCATTTCTAATACATGTACCTAAGTGAAAATGGTGCTCTCTTTTCAAAACTGATTTTTAACTGATGATAGGTATAAAAAAAATACTAGGATTTCTTAGGACATACATTTAAAGCACTTGTTTGGACAGGTGACTGTACAGTTTAAACTTGTCCGACATAGAACTAACTTTCCTCAGGCTTCAGGCAAGTGGGGTCTAGGGCGAAGACTGGTAAGTTATTCATTACTACCTTTCCTATTGATGTTTTATGCATTTTCAGCTGGTTGTTAATGTTTTCTGTGGAATATTTATCAGTTGTCTACAGTTTTGGAACATTTGGTGTTTACTGATCTGTTTAGATTTATTTTGTGTTAACTGATAAAGGGAAATAAAAGCACTGCTGTTAACCATAAAAATTATACTGTATAATTGACAGACTGTTAATGACAAAAATATAGGGCGATGGGGTGGGGTTATTTTATTTTTTACTGATTTTCACTAAAATTGATAGGAATTTAAAGAAAATTTCTGAATAATTGAAAAAAAAAAATGAGCTTAGAGAAAATGGGGTCTTTTGGGATGAGAATATATTAATTAATTTGATGTGGCCTAATAAGAATAAGATTATTTTATTCCAATTAAAGGGCCCTTTTGATAGAGCATACAATTTAAACATTGATTGACGATTTGTTTAAACAAATATGATTAAAAAGTATGGGATGACATGCCCACCCACACAAAATTGCATCAAATTGGGATTTCTTAGTGAAGATATTTGTGTCTGTAAGACGCATATGATACCCCTGCTAAACACGTTACTATAGGAGTTGCACAGATAAACTATATATATGTAGTATGTACCCTGTATTTCTAAACATTGCTAAATCACAAAAAAAGTTTAACAATGTATATTTTAAAAAAAACGGACCAAAATAAAAATCCTTACAACATGCACATCTTCAATATAGGTACAAATAAAATGTAAAATATAAACTTCCTAGCATCAAAACTGAAGGAGTTGCGGTGACAATCTATGTACCCTATTTTACTAACCACCCCAAAAATTACTAAGTTCTACTGTCTGTCTTTTAACTTTTTCACATTTTCATCAACTCCTCTGACATATGTCTGAAACCGATGAAGCAAATTCAACCAAACTTTACGGGATAATCTATGGAAGGTCCCTAACAAACATTGCTCATTTTGTTCCAATCCGACAAAAAACATGGCCACCAGTGTGGATCTCATTAAAATTGGACCCTTTGGGGAAAACGACATTTTCATGGACTCTGCTGAAACCACTGAAGCAAATTCAAACAAACTTTACAGGAATCATGAATGGAAGGTCCTTTACAAAGATTGGTCATTTTGTTCCGATACCACTAAAAACATGACCACCAGCGCAGAACTTCTATTTTACATTGGAACCTATGGGAAAACAACATTTTCATCAACTCCCCTGAAACCATTGAAGGAAATTCAACCAAACTTTACATGAATGATGTATGGAAGGTCCTTAACAAAGATTGCTGATTTCGTTCCGATCCAACAAAAAACATGGCCGGCATCTCCTAACTTATATTTAACATTGGACCCTATGGGGAAAACATCAATTTTCATCAACTCCTCTTTAACCATTGAAGCAAAGTCAACTAAATTTTACAATGATGTATGGAAGGTCCTTAACAAAGATTGCTCATTTTGTTACGATCTGACAAAAAACATGGCAGCCAGCACAGTACTTAATTTAACATCAGACCATAGTGTTTTGTAACTGAAACACTCTGTGTGTTCTTATATTGATTTTATACTATGGTAAGAAAATTTAAAGAAAAAGGGTTGGAAAGTTTACTTTAGAATTTTGGCTCCAGACCAGAGTACATCCTTAACAACCAATAGCAGAATATTTGAATCCATTTTATTATTCCATTTTTTATGCATTGTAAACAATTGATTTACATTAAAACCAAATTGAAAACCAAAACTAAAAGAATTATAAGGTCCAAAAGTGGAAAGAATAATCACAAAGCCAGATTAAAAGAATGTATACATGTAGCATTAAGCTTGCTTAAAATTTCCCACTTCAGATTCATTTGGTCCTATCACTCCTATGGTACCAGTGATTTGAAAAGGTCTATGTATAAACACAATGAGAAGAATAAAAATAAGGTTTTATAACCTGCCATGCCAAACCCTACCATAAATTGTATATGAATTATTTAATTACTGGTCTGTGACTTCAATAACATATGTTTTATACCTATATTCTTATGTCTGTGTTGATTTCCATGTATACAAATGCATTGTTCATTTACATATATATATTTTTTTTATTTTTTAGGCCAGGACAGAAGCATGTAAAGTATACTAACTTTGGCATATATATGGAGTTGTGATACTTAGGATGTAGTTTGAATCTACAAATATGCTGAGTGTCAGCTAGTCTACCATAATAATGCAAGAACATTCAGACTTCAGTGTTATAGGGAGAAAAGTAAATTCCGATGAGCATGTATCATTCCTTACAGAAAGAATATTGTCAACATCCCATAAAATTCAGCATTTTGAAAGTGCACTTCTGTTTAAGTATTCATTACAAATAACTACTGAGGAAGAATTACAATATTTGGTATAAATAAACAGTGGATAACATCTTCAGTCACACCCTTGCCTACAGACAACAGTGAGGGGTGAAAATTTAATTCAACTTGTCAATATGGAATATTTTATTTGTGTAAAAATGTTAACCAAGAAAGTGGCAACAATTAAAAATAAACATTATTTAAAGAATTTTATATCTTTTTTTTTAGTTACTGAAAAAATCTTTTTCTGAATTTCAACTGAGAAAGTAGTAACAATTAAAGCAAGCATATTTTTAAGACTTCTTAGTCATATTAGTCCCTATGGACGAATGTTTTGAAGAGTTATTGTCATACAACTGGCATTGACGTCATCGTAGTCAGCTGAAATTTTAACTTGCTTCTGCAATGGAAACCTGAAGTGCTATGATGTTCAATTTTGGTTTGTGGTAGACATTCTGACCTTGACCTTGCAAGTTAAGTACTAGGATATTTAATTTTGGTATGTAGTAAACATTTTGACCTTTACCTTGCAAGGAGTTCAATTTTTATACGCCCGTCGAAAGACGGACGTATTATGGTATACCCTCCGTCCGTCCGTTAACTTTTTGGTTTCCGGAGATTTTTTCTGTAACCGCTTGACATATTGATTTGATATTTAGTATAGGAGTATATCTAGGTGAGATACATATAAGTGTTGGAATTTGGTTCTGGTCGGTTAATTTTGTACAGAGTTATGGCCTTTGGACTTAGTAAAATTTTGAAAAATATAGGTTTCCGGAGTTTTTTCTGTAACCACTTGACATATTGATTTCATATTTGGTATATGAATATATCTAGGCGCGATAAAGATCAAGTTTGAATTTGGTTCCAGTTGGTGGACTTTGTACAGAGTTATGACTCTTAGAAATAAAGTAATTTTGAAAAATAATAGGTTTCCGGAGATTTTTTTCTGTAACTGCTTCACATATTGATTTGATATTTTGTATATGAGTATATCTAGGTGAGATACAGATCAAGTTCGAATTTGGTTTTTGTTAGTTGATTTTGTACAGAGTTATGGCCCTTGGACTTTGTAAATTTTTGAAAAACATCAGTTTCTCAACCTTTTCTTTACAATGTGTGAATATGTTGATTTGATATATAGTTTATGATTGTATGGTTATAAATTATTGATTAAGTTTAAATTTGGTTCCTGTTTAATGATTTTTGTGGACAGTTATGGCCCTTGGACTTAAACATTTTTTTGCACCTTTCTTTGTATTAACTTTACATATTAATTTGATATTTGTTAAATGCTTACATCTTGGTAAGGCACATATTCTGTTTGATTTTTTTTTTCAATCAAAATTTTGTTGTGGTCCAACAATACCATAAAGTTCGAGTTGACATTGGACTAGCGTATCATGCGCTCTTGGCAGCGGAAAGTATAGTTTAAACATTGGACCATATGGAAAAGACATTTAAAGATCTTCTTCTCAGAAACTGCTAGTCTAATTAGCACCAAATT